>JAZHPH010000477.1:24759-60837 GCA_037356405.1 Nasonia oneida | reverse complement strand
TGTTATATACAAATATGACAATTCTCAGCATATTTAATTAAAAAAAAAATTAATTTTTTCTTCGTATTTCTTAAATAAATCTGATAAAATACTTTTGATATCATTTCCTGTTTTGCAATAGATCAGTTTAAAAAGGACGTAACATCCTCCAGAATAATGGACCATATTAAAATAAATCTATGATAATAAAAAAGGATATATTGTATTTGAATAAATTAAAGCATTACTATAGATTCACTCCAAGTAATCATATTAAGAAATAAAAAATATTGTTTGTAACGCAAGCATGATTTCCATGTCCTATTAAGGGGACAAACCACTTTTAAACCCTGAAAAATAAAATTATATTAAACATTTTTAAAAATGAATTATTATTAAAATAACGTTTTTTATACCACTCTAATCTCAAAATGCAAACTTTAATTGCAATTTTCGACTCTCGTGGTATAAAATATCGTATAAGACTGTTGTGGGAGGTGTTTTTCTACCTTGCTCGATTTTCTCACTCGCTTCGCTCGTGCGAAAAACCTCGAGCAAGGTAGAAAAGCAGATCCCACAACAGTGTCATAATATACTATTTTCTAATATATAAAGATATAATCTTGACTTTTACCAGGCTAAATTGATAGTAGCCCCTGCGTACATGTGTTACACTCCGTGCACTATTTTATGTGTTCGAGCACTGTCCGTAGGATTCCAAGGGAACGAGTAGTCAAATTAAGCTCAAATTTTAGGAGGATGTTTCGTACACTTGTACTTTTGGTATGAATGCAGGAATTTTGTTTTGAATGCTTAGAAAATTTTTAATGCTGAAAACATTGAATTTTTTTCTTGTTTTCGACCAATTTTGTGATATTTTTTTTTATAAACGGATTTCGAGCGTGTTCTACGTAAAATTTCCTATAAAAATTAGAAATAAAAAAATTAATCGATTTTTTTGAGTTTTAAAAATGGTTTGTCCCTTAAATCAATTCATTTAAAAAATACGAAATTTGTTATGTTTTTATAACATTTATTAAATAATAACTGATTTATTATTAATCATACTAAATCATTACTTGATAAATAAGTTGATGAATAACTATCGTATGTGCTTGGAGCAAATACATTATTGCGTATCCTTGGTTACAATTTTATAAAGATCCCGAAATTTCCGGACAAAAACTACTCTAAAATGTTTTCATTCACTTTTGTTACGTTTCAAGATATAATAATTAAAGGGGACCCAACCGCATTAAATATTTTTAAAATGAGTCTTTTTTTAGACTACAGGGATGTTTTGCCTCTTAATGAAAAAAAGATTTTTTGCACGATTTTCGCGTTTTTTGTACCTATTAAGCGGGCGTAAAGTACCATTTTTTACCGGCGGGCGTAAAGTTTGAGCAGCGGGCGTAAAGTTTGAGCAGCGGGCGTAAAGTTCGAGCAGCGGGCGGAAAGTTTTAACATCGGGCGTAAAGTTTGAGCAGCGGGCGTAAAATTTTGTGTTTTCTATTATATTTTAAAAATTTTGAAAATTTTGAAGTTATGACGGGCGATATTAGCACGTCATAAGCTCAGCATGTCGCGAGAAGAAAGACTTGTACTAAATTCACACTGTTACAGGTACCAGCGCTGGCAAGGCGGGGAGAGCCGCTGGACGACGCGAGAGAGGCGGAGAGAGAGGGAGAGAGAGAGAAAATTCGGCGACACGCGACTGAGACGCGTGCCGCCAGATACGATCCGACCTTTGAACTGACTCCTCGCGAGACGCTCGGTGCTTTCGGGAGATAGCTGTTAGGAGAGTGAAAGTTGAAGTGTGTGAGTGTGCGTGTGTATACGACATTGCGTCTCGCTACCGCATCCGGAACTGCACCGATTGGGTTCCGACTGCTGACAGCGAACATCAGGGCGATACCGGCTAATTGTAAGTGCCAGCTCTCTCTCTCTCTCTCTCTCTCTCGCGCTACACTCGCCAGGGCTCTCCTTATCTTCCCTCGTACCTGCGACCTCGCTTGCTCGCATGCAAGCCCTGTATATGGTTTGTCAATAAACGCTGTGACAGTTCCTCAACAATCTCGACAGTCGTTATTTTGCATGTTCCTACGCGTATACTTGTACCTCGCTCCATCACCGACCCAGCCGCCTCCGCGGGCTTGCGTCTCGCATATGTACGAGATCGCAGCATAACTGGCCTGGCCGGAACCTATTCAGCACTAGGTGCTATCCCGACGACTCTCTTTCTCGAGAGTACCGAGGTCTACGGACCTTGATTATAGCGGAGCTGGAAACTGAGCAACTGCATCCAGTATACCGTTATAAAGTATTTGAAAATTTTAAAATTGGAAATAAATGTGTTAATAAATAGAAAATGTTGATAATCCATAATACTTTATTTTATAAATATTTGTGTTAAGTGGGCTTGTTGGCCTCGCGTGGTTGCAGTACTCGTCTGCGGCTCGTAAACGCCCTCACCTTCGGCTCGGGCTAACTCGCCTTGCCTCGTACTGCCAACTCCACCCTACTGAAAAAAATCGCGCGATTAGTCGCGTGATTATTCTCGTGATTGATCGTGGGAATAATCCCGCGATTAATCGCGTACATTTATCGAAATTTTTTCGACGCGATTAGTCGCACGAGTAATCGCGTGACTAATCGCGCGATTCATCTAAAATAAATTTTTAAATAAAATAAAATTATTTAAAATGCAAAATTAGTTTGCGGGGTGGCCAGTGTAGGTGTTATCATCTGGATGGTAACACCTAAAATGGCCACCTCGCTAAATAATTTTGCATTTTAAACAATTTTATTTAATTAAAAAATTTATTTTAGATAAATCGCGCAATTAGTTACGCGATTAATCGTGCGACTAATCTCGTCGAAAAAAGTTCGATAAATTTACGCTATTAATCGCGGGATTGTTCTCGCGATTAATCATGCGAATAATCGCGCGACTAATCGCGCGATTTTTTTCAGTAGGGCACACTCGGCCTAAAAAAGCCCACTTTACGCCCTTGGTACACAATATACTATTATTTGTAAAATTGAACTATAACATCTAATTTAAAAATTGTTGTGAGATATGATACTCTAGAAAATATCAATATCTAAAGAATAACATAACATTACATAACACTGCTGTCCCGTAATTTCCGGATCTTTCTAAAATTTTAACCAGAAATATTTCAATTTTTAAAACACTAAATTTATATTAAAATATGTATATATATCATTCAGATATCTCACCAATAGGAGGCTCTTCAAATCTGTCTGGATCTAAATATAAACGTATTGTTAGTCCCGAAAAGGCAAAAGATTCTGCCTTATCTTACACGAAGTCTGTTTCCCTTCCCGTTAGTCTAAGAAAATCGTCGAAGCTGATATCGCGCGAATTGTTCTCTTCTACTCAGACACATGTATCGCGCACCACAGACAGATCGCGCACCCCAGGCGGATTGCGCACCCCTGATGTAACGCGCGTCCCGGATAGATCGCGTACCATAGACAGATCGCGCACCTTAAGCGGATCGCGAACCCGGCATGAATCGCGCACCCCCGATGTATCGCGAACCCCAGGTGGACCGAGCACCCCAAGCAAATCGCACATCCCAGGCGGATCGCGCACCTCAGTCGGATCACGCACCCCAAACATATCGCGCACCTCAGGCGGTTCGCGCATCTTAGGCGCAGGCGGTTCGCGCATCTTAGGCGCATCGCGCTACCCAGGTGGATCGCGCATCTCCCCAGGCGGATCGCGCATCTCAGGCGGATCGCCCTTTATGGCTTAAAGTACCATTTCTTTTACCGGCGAGCGTAAAAAGTCGGCAGCTGGTGTAAAGTCCGAGCAGCAGGCGTAAAGTTTGAGCAGTGGGCGTAAAGTGCGAGCAGCGGGCGTAAAGTTTGAGCAGCGGGCGTAAACTTCGTGCAGCGTGCGTAAAGTTTAAGCAGCGGGCGTAAAGTTCGAGCAGTAAAGTTCGGGCGTAAAGCAGCAGTTTTAAATTGGATTAGAGGTTTTAAATTTTTAGGCGGGGGAGGGGGGGCTTCGCCATATCAAACGCTAACCTCCCCTCTGGGGGTGACGGGTTTAAACCACACTTGCTATAAAATAATATTCGATACGCGCGTCCTAAGCAGTACTTCCGGCACAGCAAAATTAGCGCCCAAGCGTAGCGAGAAAGTGCCAGAAAGTGCCACTTACGTCATTTGTATCGTAATATACTATTCTCTTCCTTATTAAATATTTAAAATTGTTCATTTACTTATCATCAAATATTTTTTTTATTTCAGTCACCGCAGAATCGCATGAACGGTATGAAATCGTAGATGATAAAGTTTACCTCGGAGAAAAGGTCAAAGTAGGAAAGGATACATGAAGAATAATGAAATGTAGCAAAAGGTCAAAATTTTTAAGAGATCTAGGGAATGTGTTATGGACAAAACAAATAATAGCGCATAGATGCTTAGACCTTTCTAAATTAAAAAATAAAAGATTTGGCAATCAGCCTATACAGTTATTTTCACCGAAGAAGATAAATTTATATCTTAGTAGGATAAAGTTTATAAATATTTAATTTTTGGACGTCCTTAAATATGTTTTGCAATTCATCTTATGTTTTTCATACAGGTTTATACCAGGATTATCTAAATACCTCAAATTATTATAACGAATTAGATCGAGACGTTAAAGATATATATTAAAAATGCAACTTCTAGTTTAAGTTTCCACGAAAGAGATGAAAGACTTTATCAAAAGCCTAATTAATAATGAAGATTACTTCTGAAGAAACATTTATTTTGTACTTTTATTAAACAATACACGTTTTTTTTATTAAAACTCGAATTAAAATTCTTTTTCTGACTCCCAAAATTAAATTTAAATTATATCCTAGAATATATTGTATTTTATATTTTAAATGGCGAATTAAATTTTTAACAACCGTTTATAAATTAATAGTATTAAAAAGTAATTGTTTGATTCAAATCACAATTCAACTTGATAATCACTTGATAGTCACTTGATAATCACTTGATAATTACTTGATAATCACTTGAGATTTTGGCATGATAGTCACTTTATAATCACTTGACATCTCACTTGATTATCAAGTGACATTTTTCAGTTGGGAAGGGTTTTAGCATGCATAATAATGACACTCTAATAATTTATGCTAGGAGAACCTTCGGGCTTCATCTGCCTTCAGAACGTTTATTCACTCGAAATAACAATGTGTACTACGTGCAATCGTGTGTGCGTGTGTTGTGCGTCGAGACGACCATCGAGATCGGCCGGCGCACTATGCGCGACAATCGGGCTTTGCCCTTGTCACTCGCTAAGCTGTATACTCACTCGTGCTTTTCTGCACGTGGTGTGCCATGCGCCAAATTAACTGAGAGAGAGAGAGAGAGATAGATGGGCTATTCGCCGACACAGGACAGACTCACGGGTTTGCTGATGAACGTCGCGTTGCCGCTGCTGGACGGGCTGGTTGCTCTGGGTTCCACCTCGTCAGCGCCGTTTGGTCGGCGGCCCACTGAACTCCTCCTCGTGGCGTTGGCGGGAGCTGCAGGCACTGTGTTGCCTTAGCCTGGGCACGATGTCATGGTCCTCGACCTGATGATCTGGTCTGGAGCCACGCCCTTAGAAATGAGCGACGGCTGGCCGGCTTTCGTGGCTCCTGGCCACGTGTGATCGCTACCAGAGTCGGGAGTCGAGAGAGCGAGTCGCGCTTCTCTCTGCTGATCGATAATCCTTCTTCGATCGATTCGGGGCATTTCGGATTGCTTCGTGCAAATCCGGCTCTGCTATCTCGTTCTCTCTTGTTGCGTGTTTATTAGTCAGCGTCGGCCCTCTCTCTCTCTCCTATTCTACTTCTATGCTTCGCGCGCGGCTCCTGCCGGCTTGATAGTCGTCGCAATGCGTGTTTGTATGTGTGTGTGCTGGGCTTATGCCGAGCTGTTGTGAGGGCATATGCACTGTCACAGTATTTTATCAACATCATTACCAGTAACAATTTTTATAATAGCCGAGTTATCATCTTTGCGCACTAAGACGCTGTCATCGTGAACCCATACATACTTATAACCTCTTTTGCGAGCACGGGTTTTCGCAGACATACGTAAGCCGTGAGCATACGGCGACAGCATTTCGTACATGTTAATGATATTGTTACTACCGTTCTGAACAATATCGAACATTTTGAAAATGCCAAACGAGCGCTTTGCTTTTAGCACCTTGTTGCGTACACAAAATTATATAAATTCAATCACAAACGATTTATATTTAGTATTCTTAGACGGTCTTAACCCCAATTTATGCGTTAACTCTCTAATATCGAACATGTCACTAAGATTTGTTGATACTAACCCTAGTTTGGCAATCAAATACTTAGTAATCTTAGGGCACGACAGTTGACACGATTTTGGTATACCAGGTACCTTTATTTCAGGCTTCGCAGAGCCTTGCAATAGGCGCTCCTTCAGACTAAATACTTCAGATCACAGAGAATCGTTCTCGTACTCTAGTCGATCAATACGTTTGCTCTAATCGTCGACCTGCTTAGTCAGCGCATCAATCTTCGTAACTAGTGCATTCGTAGTCGTATTCACAGACCCGACAAGCTGGAAGAATGCTGTCAATTTCTCATCGACTGATGACTAAACCAGTTTTCTGGCAATGTAGACATAGCGGTGGACACAGAATTAAGTAGATCAACGGGATGTGCTATACTGGTTTTAACGTGTGTCAGACTAATGCCGTCTCGTAGTCAGTGTTGCAATTAATTAATTACTTTTTTATCTAATTAAACGGATAATTAATTATTGAATAATATAATTATTAATTAGAGGCTTGGATGATTGATAATTAAAACTATTAATCATCAATTATTGGCCGGCACAATTGATAATTAAAAAAAAATTTTTTAATTATACGCCGGATGATTGATAATTAAAACTATTAATCATCAATTATAATCAAGCACTGGCATCGAAAAGGCTGTTCCCTATCTCCAGTTGTACCCATCAGTGAATATGTTATTCATTCTTCTCGCAACCGGAATAGCAGCAACAGTGAAACGTCAACATGATGCCCAATTATCTTGAAAATCTGCCGCATGTGCCATTAACGGATCGTAGTGATAAAGCCGAGCTCGTACTCATAGAACTGGTATTAAGAATGGAATCAGAATTTAAATCATGAGCTGTATCAAATTTAGAATCACGCTCCCTTACGCTGGATGGATTTAGTCGATTTACATTAGAGTTCTCAATATATTGTGATGTTACGAAACCTTGCTAAAACGCGTGAAAATCATGGAAGGTCACGATAAATCACCGCAATAACGGAGCGTCTCCACGGTTTGACCGAAAACAGCGATAAATAAGGGCGATGACGCGATTTCGACTTGCGAAATTACTCGCGTTAAAGCAGATTCGATCACGGTTTGATCAAGAGCATCTTTCAATCGTCAAGAAATACTTTTCAATTGTCGAAAAGCACTTGGAACATCTTGCGATTGTTGAAAAATCCTCCCAAGAATCTTTATATTGTCGAAAAATAGTCGCAAGTACTTTTATAAATAATAGGTATTTCTTGAGAAGTACTCGTGAGTGCTTTTTGACAATCGAAAAGTACTTGGAGGAATTTCTGATGGTCAAGAAAGACTTAATAATGCGTATATTTAAAGGAGCATGACGAGCTTTCGTGTTGGCATTTGCGACTGAGCGCGTATGTTCGTCGGGACCTGTCCAGGCACGGTTTTCCAAAGGAGATGGCATAACCTGCATGTAGCAGACGACGCACTAACTTTGAGTCACAACAGTACAGAAGTGCTCTGCGTGCCGCTATCTTCGGTTGTCCTGAGAAATATTTCCTCTTTAATAATTAATTTTTTAAATTTGTTACGTTTAAATAATCACAAGGGTAATTGTGTAATCGCAGTTTTAAGCATTATTTGCCACGTCCTATTAGATGGAAGGGCCTATAATATCTTACCACACTGATTTTTTTGCATTATTATATTAAACCTATTGCCATAACAAACCGTACGACTTGAAAAACATATTTTTAGCCCGATTTGTGTTTATTTTTTTATTTAACTAGACAACATTCACAGAGTATAATGTAATTCACACTCAGAAATCTCACAGTGGTATATAGGGTTACCTCAACGCAGTACCGGGGATATAATTTCAAAATAATACTTATAGAATCTGCAAAACTAAATAACATAAAATAATCTTTTCTTAAAATTTTTGTTTAGAACACGGAAAATTTTATTAGCAATTTTCCTTAATCCAAATTTTAATTTTATTCATTTGAACATATTTTGAATTATCAACTGTTTCAAATCATTTGGTAACGCATTAAATGAAGTGCAATTTCAGAGCCTCGAAACAGAAAAGTTATTCAAGATTTAGAGAATTGTTCAAAACTACAAATTATTTTCATTGACTATTTTTAGAATTTATTTTTGCAATTTCTGCAGTATGTCAACGGTAGTTTGAACCGATCACGACTCTTCTCGGTCCGTAGCGCGTATGAGATTTTAAATTTTAGAGAAGAGCAGTAATCATTTACTGATCTACGTCCGAATTTTGACAACAGATCATAAATAGGAAAGTAATTATACATATTAGTGTATTATTATCATATAAGACAGGTCCGGGATACCAGGTAGTGGAAATTTATTTCAATAATAAAAGTTTATATAACAAAATAAATATATTCAAATTATATTTAAGGATAAGAATATTGCATTAATTGTTGCATATATTCTGTGTCACAAAATATGTGAATAAATCTGCTTTGATTTTTACAAATAAGATTTTAAGTAGATACGCTTAAATTTGCGTTATCTGCTTTATTTCGAAATTTTTATAAGTGTTTGACAAGTCTTTGAATTTATGACAAATGTAGGACTGATACGCTTGAAGATACGATATCGTGCCTGACTCGACATTTTATAAGTATAGAAACGATTCGAAATAATTCTAAGTCGTTTATCTTCTCAAGGCGTGAGCTGCTCTTGAGAAGAGACTAGGCGCTTAAGTTGCGCTGGAGCTAGTGAGCTAATACGGGTTGTGCGGGTCCTTTTATAGGGCACGGAGAGAGCGGGAATCGAGCCGCCGGAAAAACTATCACATTCATACTTGCACACACTCATTCACACCTATATACAAAAATCATGTATACACTTATAATGTAATGCGTACGCCGCGCCACCGCTCGTTCTCTACTCCTACTCTCATCATAATTGCGCCGCTGCGCTCACCGCTCGGTCTATATAGATATAAGCGCATGTTGCTCGCTCTCCCCGCTTTCTTACTGCTTGCCGCCGTTGCCGCTGGCTGGCTCGTGGCGCTGCTGTTGTACTGCTGCTTTGAGCTCAGCTGTCAACTGTGGCGCGTAGCTTCGTATTGGGAGTGGGGGAGCATAAGATGCTCTTGTATAATCTAAATTGTTGTTTCATATAATTTAGTATTTAATATTTATAAATTTTTTTGCGGAGCTTGTACGGGGTGTTACAGGTTCGGTATGCTCCAACCCAGGCAATAATTCCAAAGCTTATTGTGCTATGGAAAAATGCATTATAAATCATTCTTAACGTTTCGACTGACATTATTTTCGCAATTTTATAGAAAATATATATAAGGTATTTTGTTTTGTTGACTAGGTATTGCATGTGCCTGTTCCTTTTTGGTTAAAGTCAAGGACTATTCTAAGATATTTCACACTATTTACTCTTGAAATTATCTTATCACCTATCTTAATATGCGTTTGTGCTGGGACACTATCCACGTAGCTACCAAGGTCATACAGAAAGGTTTATTGACATTCAATGAAAGTTTATTAAAAGCTAATCACTCAGATACCGGTCTCAAGTGATCGTTCATGTTAGCTTGGGCATCATCCCAACTAGCACCAGTTGCAACAATTGCCGTATCATCCGCGTAAGCCATAATTGCCTCCAGACGAATCTCGCTCAAGACATCATTGGTATACTAGATAAACAGCAGTGGGCCCACGATAGTACGCTGTGGGACCCCTGTGTTGATTAGTAGAAAATCACTCTCATTTCCATTGACCTTTACCAATTGATATCTGTACCAGATAGCTTGAGAGGAGATCTAGTGCCTATCCTCTAATTCCTATACAGAACAATTTGTCAAGTAGTCTTTGGTGGTCAACTGTATCGAAGGCCTTCACTAGGTCTAATTGTAAGAACGTTACAATCGTCGGTTTGCACATATCTACATTATAGTATAAAATATTCATTAGATTATTAAGTGCATTTTTAGTACCGATCATTCTCATAAAACAATATTTTGCTTTGCATGTGTTATTTTAAAACAAAGTTTTTGAGTCACTTCCGTAGATTTAGCACTCAAAGTCATGCAGACTACCTTAAACGTAGTCAGACGTATGCCAGTGGGGCGCAGCTGACGATGTTGTTGCTGGCGAAAGTGTCGCAGTCAGTTGCAGATGAATAGTAATTCATAATTCATCCTGCAACAGTAGTTCGCTGCACCTACTACCTGCAAGATATTCGAGCGACGCAGAATGGCGGCCTTGAGCTACGTGACGGCATTCCCGGTACCGAAATAAGCGAGCTCGCGGTCGAGGCTTGATGAAACACATTGCTCGTTTTCTTATTGTCTTTATTGTCTTAGCTACATGTGACATTATTGAAATGCAAAAATTATTTTAAAATCGTATATCCATGAAAGTTATAGCTTATCCCTTTCGGGATAGACTGTAAAAATAATTCCGTGCCACTAAATGCAATATTGTTGGCTATGCGCTTATGGGTAAATCAATAAGCCACTTAGGACAAAAAGTTTTTCATTTGTAGAAATAAATAAAATACGAATAAAATATCTTATTACCAAGCAAGTGATAATAAGCGAGGTATGATACGCTAGTACTCCATTTATCAAATGAATTTCAAGGGGCTGAAACGGGCCAGACTGCTTCCTGATCGAAACCGCGAGGCCGTGTAAGAGTATCGGACATGAGTGATGCGAAAGGGTGGTGAATGCACTAGTAGTCGGTTTTAGATCCGTTATCAAAGTGTAGTGGGTTGCGTCGATTCGGGATTTTTCTGACCTAACCCGACTACGAGAGCAATGTAGCCGTAATAAGGGTACTGCGTGGTGTGCCTACGGGACCATCAACGGGGAGGGAATATTTCCCTACAGTCCGCACACTTGACTGTCTAGGAGTCATGCAGCCCGGCAAATGGTGAAGGTGTATCAGGGTGCCTTCGTGTGGTATGCCGGTTAGAGGGCTCCCCTAGCTTATTGCAGGATTCTACTGGCCTGTGTTACTAGAGGTTACCCCGAGTATGAAGAGGAGGGGCTGACATCCCCAGGCATACTTAGTGCGTGCATCACAAACATAATAAATGCATAGTAGTCGGGTGTACTTAGCTAAATTGTATAGTAAGCCAAGTGCGTTCCCGAGTAAGAGCCAGTGAGACGACTAGAGAAGAAGTGACTCGTTGCTGCTCGTGAAGCTCCTTTTATACCTGGGCTAGACCCTCTACACAATGCTTTCTGCGCGCTCGCCATATGTGTTAATGCTATAAACTACTTAGTAGCCGCTCGCCTGGTAACCGACTGCTGTCGGTAACTTATCGGTTGTCCCTAACTTACCGATTATCGCTCTCTTATCCCGGGGCCGTCTCAGGACTTGTTTCACTTACATTATCATCATTATTACGCTATCATGGTTTACAAGATAATGCGAGTAGAAATGTTATTTTCATGATACGTGCACGAAAAGGCCACTTTCCATGGATGTAAAATGAATGGAAAATCGAGTCTTTCTTAGCAGCGGGATAAAACTACTCCCTTGGGAGGAATAAACTTTTTTTTTCAAGGGAGTAAATTTTTCTGGAAAAAATTACTCCCTTGGGAGAAAAAAGTTTTTTTTTTTCCCAAGTAAGTACTTTTTTCCTCACTCTGCAGCCTATCCGATGGATGTGTGTATCTATATAAGTATTTTGAAAATTTTGAAAATTTTAAAATAACTAAAAAATACAAATTTGTATTACTTTGAAAAGTCCTCGAACTTCCCATTCCTTTCATATGCATGATAAGTTGTCTAATCGTGCAATTATCATAAAAATTACAGTATGCAACGAGGGGAGAGTGGCTTTTTCAGACTCGGGTGATGTTTTGAGCACTCGTGTCCGTCTCGAGCGCCCTCGACTCCCACTTGTGCTCAAAACATCACCCTCGCTAGAAAAAGACAATTTTTGTAACACATGCACGATTTTTGCGTTTTTTTGACCTAAAATTAGGAACAACAGTAGTCGTTTTCCGACCAGCGGCCGCAAAAGTACTTTCGCGCCCGCTGTTACCGGACGCAAAAGTATTTTTGCGCCCGCTATCCAATTCATTGGCGAATCTTCTAAACTCGCGTGAAATTCAACAAGTGCAGTTTAAAACGCGAAAATCAGTACATTCGTTACCAAAAATATGGTGTGCACTAAGGGCTAAGCGGGCTTTTTGGCCTCTTGTGGTTGCAGTACTCATCTGCGGCTCGTTAACGCCGTCGCCTTCGGCTAGGGCTAACTCGCCTTAACTCGTACTGCAAACTCCACACTTTACGCCCTTGGTACATAATATACTATTTCCACCCTAGTTGCAGTTTTTGAAGTGTCCCTAACACATCACGTAAGTCGATTATAAAAAGTGATGATTACAAGTTAAACAAAAAATTACCTGAAGTACATACGGATCGTCTGCTTTGTTTCCGGGCAAATGTGGTGAAATGTTAAAAATTTTATCTTTCTTTCTTAGTTTGACTATGTCTAGAGGCCCAGCCTCTGCTGCACACCGAAAGAGTTCTGAAATGTGAAAATTATGATTTGTCTATTAGTTTTTGAAAATTAATTATACACACACATTGGTATGATAGAGGTTTCCCCACATTTTGTTCTACTCGCCATCTTCTCTATTCCTCTCTTCTCCTACCATACCCACCAAGCACAAAATTTGATTTTCAATTAATGACTTGGATAATTCTATGTATGAAAGTATAAGATATATTTTATTTTAATGATAAATTAGCAAAAAACAATCGCTTCACTCGCTGTTAACATATGTTGTTTATTATATTATGGCAATTAAGTAGAAAATTGTAACATGAGAAAAAACTCAGAGAAGAATCAAAATCTCTAAAAAAACCTTAACCAAAGTAAAAAGGTTAGGCGCGTTTGATGTTTTGCGTATCATCATAAATGTCAATAATTATTTTTACTGTGAAATTACAGATTAAAAAACAACTGAGATCAATTAAAAAAACTCAAGTTTACAATCATATTATTTTATTTATAATACGACTAACAAAAAATCATTATATTTAATTAAGGGCCTAGTCAAATGATTGGTAATTTAAACTTAAGTAATATATTGATCAATTACAAACAACTCTCAAAATACTTACTACGTAACTTGACATGCTTCTTACATTTTGTTCATAGTACATACTTTTACATTTAACTAGGGGGTACCCCCCTGCTCGCTTCGCTCGCCAACCCCCACGGTCGTTCCAAGTGCCAGTGTCGTCGAGAATAGCATAGATATTATAAAAAAAGTTTACACATTAAGCAGCTGCTGCAACGATTCAACCACATAGCATGACATTGTGAAAGTTGTGTGGCCAGAAAGTCGTGATAAGAGTACATAAAATTGTTTGAGTCGTGAAAAAAATGCTGAATTATTTATTACTCGTAGAACGAGGCCCCTACAGGTCGGTGACTTTTCGGCCTCTCAATTGCAATTGCTGACAAATATTGCAGTCAAAGTTGGCATTGAATACGCCTATCTCGAAAAATGTCAAAGTCATTACATTGTACTTATAAAAAGATTGTTAAAACGATTTTTACGAATATATAGCTATCTCGCCGTAGATATCGCCGGGCGGAATAGCCATAAGAGGTGTTTAAACTTGTACGGGAGTGTCAGAAACATTTATATCTAAACAAATTTTAAATGTATCTTATGACGGCGTCGATGACATCGAAACTTGCGAGGCTTCACTTGTCAAAATGAAGGCAGGCCAAGATATTTTAAGTAATTGCCAATGCATTGGCATCGTTGCTAGAGTTTATAACTACTTGAAAAAATCGCACTCGTCACGAGAGATGTTGGTTTGCCGAACAGATATCGAAAATTTAATGAAAGAAAACATCCAGGCGATTATTATTCCAAATTATGGGCAGTGGGATGCGTTGGAAAAACGCTTGTTCCTCAATCGCATTTCCGCCGAAGATGGCTCATCTCGTAGAATAATCTTAAACAATGATATCTTGTTATATATATATATATATATATATATATATATATATATATATATATATATATATACACGACGTCGTCACTTGACAATTTGTAAGTAATTTTAATAATAATAATAATTGATTGAATGAGTGAGTGAGAGAGAGAGAGAGAGACGCTGCATAATTTTTCATTGATAGTAATTATATAAAATATATTTTTTTCGTACAGCCTGCACCTGAAAAAATTCAAAAGTATCTGAGGGGATTAAATGAAGATAATTATGATACAAATGATACGAGCCCATCGAGGAACTTATTGTATCAAAGTAAATCACGTGCATTGATCTGTAGTTTATCTCAGGTTATCTCCAGAGATCTTGGTTACAGGGATACAACCGATTATTCGCCGATCTTTCATCTGGATGTAAGGAGGACCCCCACTTGATTTCAATTTTACTTCACCAATAGCAAAACGACGGCCGTGTGTTACGTGTACACCATACGGGCGCTCTATGTGTTCACCCGGCAATGATGCCTGCAGCGGCAAATCTCTTTAGCAGCCGGAATCCGGGGATGATATAACCCCCTTGTCTATTGCATCGATACATTCTCGTGAAAATGATGACGAACTTAGTAGCACGTACCGTTGAGAACAGGAGTCGATTGACCGGATGCTACTTTATATTTTGCCTATACGTTCGCACGGTAATGATGATGACGATGATGAGGATGATGATGGTGATAACGGTAGCGCGTCTCGGCGCCAGCAGGAATCTATTGATAATATGCTCTTTCACATTTCACCGATACTCTCGCGACGAGGATCAATAGGAGCAGGTATGTGTTGATATTATATATTGATTGAAATTCTAATACTCAGTTCTCTTGGTAGTGCGTACCTCTTTAACGAGAAATAAATCAATCGCGTGTTATAAAAATTTATATCGCGCGATATTAATTTTGTGCCCTGTTGGATTTTACTGAAGAGGGTCGTGGCTCGACGAGCAAGCTTGCAGAACTTGTAGCAAAATAAAAATAAAAATAAAGTTTTAGAAGGCCGGTGGATTACTGCAACTGGAGTTGGTCAACGGACTTAGCCCACTCCTGAAAAGAAGAAAAACATCCTCAGAATAAGGGGCGTCTAATAGTACATTACGACACGTGTGACCTAAGTGGCACTGTATTACACGGTGCGCAGTTGGCACCCTGTAATGCCCTACACACGATCCATCATGTAATTAAAATAAAAATAAAAACAAATCAAAAAGCATTCGTCTCCCTACTCTTGTCTATCACTACAAAGCTAGCAGTGGACTCGAAGATTGCGTAACAGCGCTACGAGCCAGTAAGCGGCGGTAGCAGCAGCAAGAGAAGGAGAAGCGGCGAGCGCAGCGGCGCAAGATAAGGAGAAGCAGCGGCGGCGGCGTAGCGCGCGCTCATATTAAATTATTTGTATGAATGGGTTTTGTATATAGGTGTGAATGTCTGTGTGAATGTGTGAATGCGATAGTATTTTCGGCGGCCTAGTCTCTTCTCAAAAGCAACTCACGCCTTGAGAAGATAAATAACTTAGAAATTTTCGAATATTATAATATTATCCACACTTATAAAATTTCAAGTTAGGCACGATATCGCAAATTAAAGCATATCAGTCCTACATTTTTTCATAAATTCAAAGACTGGTAAAATACTTATAAAAATTTCAAAATAGAGCAGATATCGCAAATTTAAGCGTATCTATCTAAAAACCTATTTGTAAAAATCAAAGCGGTTTTGCATATTCAATTTTTGTGATATATAGAATATATGCAAGATTTACGCAATATTTTATTATATATTTATTTGAATATATTTATTTTTGTTATAAAGAACAAAAATCTCTTTATTGCAATAAACCTCCACTACCTGGTATCCCGGACCTGAACATCATAGTTGAGAATTATTATAAAAAATTAAAATCTTTCTACTTAATCTGTTATCAGAATCACGATGCAGATTAGTAAATGTTCGCGACTTGTCAGAAATTAAAATCAATAGATTTTGTATTCTTACATAAATTTAAATACTACAGGACCGAGATAAGTCGTGATCGTTTCAACCCTTTGAATTAAAAAATTAAAAAAGAAGACGGTATATATATATATATATATATATATATATATATATATATATATATATACTAGTAGGGCTTCGCTCCCCTGCTCGCTACGCCCGCCAACCCCCCAGTGTAGTTTTTGTAAAATCTTCTCTAAAACTATTTTTGTATTTGTTCCATATATCATATAGATTCAAGAAATGTTATACAAACTCTGTATTAATTAAAAATTTCCTTCCAAACTATATTTTCAATTTCAGTATCATTTTCATTTTCAATTTGGATAAATAATTGATTAGGGTTTTTATATCTGGATAATGCTATATATAATTGTCCATGAGAGAATAATGGTTTTTTTAAATATAATCCTACATTATCGAAACTTTGACCTTGTGATTTATTAATAGTCATTGCAAATGCTAAGACTAAGGGAAATTGTTTTCTATATACAATAAGTGGTAACGAAGATGAAGGTTAATTTCCAGTATTTAAAGTAATTCTTGGTATAAAAACTTTATTTCCAATTTTTTCTCCAGTTATAATTTCAGCTTCTATGTTGTACTTAAATAATTTCGTAATTTTTAATCGTGTTCCATTACATAAACCTTCTGTTATACTTAAGTTTCTTATTAACATAACAATTGCACCAATTTTCAAATTGAGTTCACGTGGTGGTAATCCTTCACGAATGTTATTTAATACTTCTATCGGAAAATTTATATAAATATTATCATCAGATTTGTCAACACCTTTGTATGTTGCAGTATCTATGCTATAATATATTTTTTCCTCGCTATCCATTTGTCTTAAAATTTTTTTATTTAAAAAATACGTGTATTCATTATGAGAAGTGAGTATTACACTATTTAACGAAAAGTGAAATTTTTTACCAAAAATGTTTGAACATATATCATTTGTTTTCCATTTATTTGGAATTTTAAATGTTGTAATTCTTTATAACATGAACGCATGTTGATATTAAACTTCAAAATATAGAAATTTGACCAATGGTATGATGATTTTATAGTTTCTGCTATAATAGTGCTTCTATTACTATTTTTTAAAACAGGTAGAATTTGTCGAAAATCCCCCCCTAATACTATTAATTTATTTCCGAGAGGAATTTCGATATCACATAGATCACGTAATGTTTTGTCAACTATTTTTAAAACCTTTTTTGGAATCATAGAAGCTTCATCCCGAATAATTAAATCCGTGTTTCGTAATTTTTCTTTGTCAGATTTAAATCTTAAAAATGAGACTTGGATATTGGTTAAATCTAAAGGTAAACGAAAAGTTCTATAACTGGCCATGCCCGTTGGAAGTAATATCAAAGCTATAACAGTCCATGCCATAGATACAATTTTAAAGAAACGTTCAATACATCTCAAAAGAAAAATTATTGATTTTAGAAATGATGTTATTAAAAACAAAAAAATTTTAAACTCAATAAATATAAACGAAATTACTATACAAGATGGTAATGGATTATTTCAAATTTTTTCAATTTTTGTATACAATAATGAAAATTTACATAACAATATAAGAACGATGATAGTTAAAAAAGTTATCAACAATTGGAAATATTATTGTGATTTTATTGTAGGAAGTGATTATTATCAAAATGTTAAAAGTAGCGATAACTATTTTGACTTTATGTCTCAATCTGGTATTTTTGGCACTTTAATTGAAATCAAATGCATTATCTTAAGAACAAAATTCATTCATTTTTAACAATAACCATAATTTAGTATAATTTGATCATGTCAGAAAATTATTGGTAATTTTTATACAATAAAATAAAAAAAAATCAACGCGCCCAAAGTACATTATGACTGAAATAATGTGCTTCTGACAGTACCCCTTGGGTGGTGTGCAAAACTGTCTACTGATGGTTATCTTTTTACCGTTCATAAGTATAGCCAAAATAACTATATAATACACATTTTTAAAAATAACATAAAAATAAACGATTATTACGTTATATTGTGGGGGGGGGGGGGCTAAGGGGGGGGGGAGTAGCCAAAATAACTCTATAATATAGGCAGATATATATATATATATATATATATATATATATATATATATATATATATTGTAACTGGGTGAGACATGACGTGAGAGGAGAAAATCACAAAAGGAGACGCCGGGACCGAGAATCGAACCGGCGCTCCCGAGATCTCCTGTGCGCGCGTGCTACTGCTTGAGTCAACGCCGCCCTATTTCGTCACTCTCTATCCAGCCTCGATTACCGACGTGGCGAGGGACGTTGTTCCACGTTACAACCCCCCGCTAGAGTTGGATTATCGTCCCGATTTCGACTCTACCAATCCACCGCAGGATCGCCGGCAGGTGTGACGTCCTGCGACGTGCCAAGAATATGTTATCAGCAGCAAATCAAGCTAATTTAATTCCAATTTTGAAAATTAAATGAAAAGGGGAAACTTACAAGGCTATTGAAGATTTCATAAAAGCAATACGACAGATATACCCATCTACTGAGAATATGCACTCTCTGTATGGGCAAATTGAAGAAATTTTGCAAAAACCGGACGAATCGGTTCTTAGTTTTGCCAATAGATTGCAAGAGTTAGTGCAGAAGATTAAGGACAGTAAAGAAGTACAAGGTCTCACAGCAACAGAAAAGGCCGCGTTTGAAACTAGAATAAATAATGATGCTTTTCAAGGTTTTAAGGAAGGATTAAAGCAAGAAATCAGAATAGAATTGAGAGCAGTAACCAATTTAACAGAAGCCATTACAAAAGCTATAGAAATAGAATCGAAATTCAATAAAAGAGGAGTTTTATGCCATAAAATAAATAATATATATAGCAATTCACATAATCACAATATAAGTAATGCTACTATATACGCGTGTCAAATCTGTGACAGTTATGGTCATGAAACATTATTCAGTCATAATTCGGGATGTGTATATTGTAAAAACAAGGAGCATTTGTCGAACAACTGCAGAAAAGTCAAGGATAAAATTGAATTGATTTGTAAATTTTGCAATAATCAAGGACATTCTATAGACGCGTTTAAACTGAATAAAATTAAAGGCAATCATTGCCAATATTGCCAGGTTATGGGCCATACAGTGACTCAATGCCCATTTATAATAGAATATGAATTGTGTTGAAAGTGTAAGGAAAGTGGTCATGATCCAACTGCCTGTACAAAAAAGGCAGATGTTAGCAATTCATGTGAATTTTAAAATAGCGTGCGCCATACGATAAAAGCATGCCCAGAGGTTATATGCAAACGATGTAATCAACTTGGACATCCAGTAAAGTACTGCCCGTTAGTAAGAAGTCCGATTGCAAATGACAGATGTATAATGTGCTCAATTCGTAATGCAGAAGACCATGAAGCCATAGAATATGAACAAGTCAACATATTAGTAGCGCAACACAAGACAAAATCTTTTCAAACGAATATTCAATGTCAAGTCTGTGATGAAAAAGGCCACTCAGCTAAAAACTGTCCTCAAATAGGTAATAAACAGCAACGTTTTAATAATTCAAATAGTAAATATCAAAATTTTAGTAACTCTAATAACTTTAGAAAATTTAGCAACTATAACAATTAAAATACTACTTTTCAGAATACAAATAATAGCCAAATAAAATGTGATTATTGCGAAATGCGTGGTCAACCTGTATATAAGTGTAGAAAATTGAAGAATTTAGAAAATATTGCTAGAAGAGAGGAAAACTGCACATTTTGTAACAAAAGCGGTCATAACATAAAAAATTGTACCGAAGTAAAATCATTGGAAATGCGTGCGAGCAAATTTTGCAGTCTCTGCAAAAATACAAACCATATGACAGAAGAATGTTTCCGATTACAAAACCAGCAGAGCGTATAGTCGGGAAACGAATAAAGCCTTCTCGGACCGAGTAGCCGAGAAGTTACAACACAAATCCACTCAGCAATACAGAAAACACGGTTAAAACAAATGTCATAGAATCTCAGAATCAGAACAGGGCAAATTATGAAGATCATGATCAGCAGGAGGTTCAATTGCTCGAGGAAAAAGAAATCAAACTAGAAATATATCATTTAAAATTAAATGATTTATTAGAATATGTTGAGATAATAAATCCCTATTCTAAAAATTTATGCAATTTACTTGTCGATAGTGGAGCACAAATAAATATAATAAAACAAAATAAAATTCCTATAGGAACACAACTGCTAGATAAAAAATATTATTATCCGGCATCGCAAATAATTCTATAAAAACATTTGATATAGTAGAACTACCGATAAATGGTAAATATTTTGATTTTCACGTAGCACCTAATGATTTTGTGATTCCATATGATGGAATACTGGGAATTAAATTGTTAAGAGGAAGTAAACTACGTTTAGATGAAGGGTACTTAGAGGTCAATAATGTAAAATTAAAATTACAGAGAGGTCCGATTACAAAAACCGGAATGAAGTTAAGCCAAAAAGAAACTCTGAATATAATTTTAAAAGAAATTCGCGGCAATGATGCATATAATATAGAACAACAAAATATTTTAAAAGAAACGGAACATGAGAATAATATTGATAAAATCAGAATGCAAGATGAATCAAGAAATTTGTGAAGAGAGTAGGACTAGCAAAATCAGTAACATAGAGGATGAGTTAAAACAAACTGAACAATCACATGAAAAATAGAATACTGAGATAAATGCGGCAGAACCATTACTAGAAAATGATAGTGTCACAGAAAACACATTTAATAATGATGTTTTCGCCATTTTAAGCACAATATCGGAAATCCATGAAATAAATGACAAATCAGAATTACAAAGTTTACAACAAAAAAAAGATAAATGAAAACAAGCCTAGGAACTTGGAAAATTTTTTGAAAAATGATGATAAAAATATAGAAAATTTTATACTTGACGTAAATACAGTATTACAAGAGCAAGTAACGCCTGAAGAAGCGCCAACCCAAACCAAAGAGGCTGAATTATAAGGAAATATTAACTATTATGAAGGAAAATAATGTAAAACTATCTAAAGTAGATAACAAATAATTTTTGACGAAAAAAAATATCAATACGTTTCAATAGACCGATTATATACCAGAAGGGGCTCAAGTAGTAGAGGAACATAATATTGATGAGAAATTAATTCTAAATATAGAAATTTAAATAAAAACCAAGAAAATAAAACCAGAAAACCGAGTCGGAAGGAAATATTGCGAAAGAAATTACAATTAAAAAACGGAGTTAAAAGAAACGACGAAAGAATCGAGCGAATGATAAACCAATATCCGGATGTTTTTTGGATAGAGGGCGATAAATTAGGTACATGTAACGTAGAACAACATGAAATCAACTTAACTTCTGACAAGCCAGTATACGTAAAGCAGTATCCATTAGCACACAAATCTAAGGGAATAGCTTTAAAATAAATGGGCAAATTACAAGAAACGAAAGCAATCAGAGAAACAAAAAGTGCGTTCAATGAGCCAGCGTTAGTAGTCCCGAAGAAGGAGCTAATCCCAGGAGAGAAAAGATATAGATTGGTGATACATTATAGAGCCTTGAATGAGGTGACTATAGCCGATCCGTATTTACTTCCCAATATTAATGAAATTTTAGACTTAATTGGAAAGAGAAAATATTTTGATGTATTAGATTTAAAATCTGGCTTTCATCAAGTAAAGATGAGACCTTCAGATATTCACAAAACTGCATTTAGCTTACATCCATTAGGAAGATTTGAATTTGTCAAACATTAATAGAAGCAGGGCTCAAATTAGAGCCGGAAAAATGTGAATTTAGCAAGACAGAAGTGTGTATTTTAGGGCATGTTATTGGTGAAGCAGGTATAAAACCAGATGAAAACAAAATACAAGCAGTAAAGAAATTCCCAATTCCCAATAACGTTAAAACGGGTAGACAGTTTTTAGGTTGTGTAAATTATTATAGAAGGTTTATTAAAATTTTAGCAGAAATTACCAATCCACTAACCATATTACTACAAAAGGATAGTCCATTTGCGTGGGGAATGGAGCAACAAACCGCATTTGATAAACTCATAGAATCATTATGTTCAGCACCGGTCTCGCAATATCCGCAATTCGATATATCGTTTATAATAACGACGGACGCAAGTCAAAATGCATTAGGTTGTGTAATTTCTCAAGGGGAGATAGGTAAAGACAGACCAATAGCTTATGCATCAAGAGTACTGCAACCTGCGGAACTTAAATATGCAACCTATGAAAAAAAGGCTCTGGGTATTATGTATGTATGTATGCTATAAAAACATTTAAAAATTATATTTATGGAAATAAATTTATAATTGTAACTGAGCATAGACCACTATTATGGTTGAAATCTGCGGATAATAATGAGAGGGTTCAGAGATGGAGATTAAAACTACCAGATTATGATTATAAAATTGTGTATAAAGCTGGAAAACAAAATACAAATGCAGATGCATTATCAAGGAATCCTGTAGCGAAAATGGATATATGCGTAGTAACAAGTGTCCAGAAAAGGCGAGAAGAAAATCAGACGTCGCAAGATTTGACGAATGATGAAAAGATACAAATTATTAATGAACAAAGATCGAAACTTCATAATAAGAAGTTTTTTTTTTTTTTTACGTGGCATTTGGAACTCGAAAGTTCATCGCCTCATCCACGCAAGCCTTCCACGCTGCCCTATATTGTGTTAATCCCACCCAAGATGCACCTCTCCGATCGACACCCACCCGTATTATTTCTACTAGATCCGCTTTTACATTGTCCTCCCATCTACGTCTAGGTCTACCTAGAGGTCGCGTTACCATCGGCCTGCCCTTCATGACACGCGCTGCCGTACGGTCGTCTCCCATTCTCGCTACGTGCCCTGCCCATCCCAATCTGCGCGATTTTATTATTCTGTTAATATTTGGTGACGCGTACAGATTGTGTAACTCATCATTGTGTAGTCTCCTCCATTCCCCGGTTTCCTCATCTTTCTTCGGCCCGTATATTTTTCGCAAGACTTTATTTTCAAATACCCTAAAACGGTTGTCCGCCTGCTTAGTGAGAGCCCCCGTTTCGCACCCGTACAGAACCACCGGCAGTATTATTGTCCTGTATATTCTTATTTTAACGTTTTTAGACAACAGCCTCGACTTAACCCGTTATTAACCAAGAGACCCGAAATTTGACTACTCTTTCAACGCCTTATTTCTTTATGAAATCATCATCAGATTAATGCGGAAATACCATATCTGATGGGATTTTTATCGCTCTTTTCGAATCTGGCACCAGATTTGCGATTCGAGCAACCAATTTTGAACTACATTTGTTTAAACAAAAAAAAGAACGTGATTTTTGAAAATTTTTTCCGAAATGATCGTAATTTTCATGCCTATACTACATGGTAGCATAATTGGTTTATCCAGATTCAAGATGGCGGACACCAGAACAGCCGGTTGTAGCCAAAAATGTAATAATAAGCTTTTTTAGATTTTTTACTCGATAAGCATAGACTTATTGAAAAAATTTTGTTGAACAAAAAATGCTTAGAATTAGTCAAAGAACACGTGTGATTTTTTCAAAAATTTATGGATGATTTAAAAAAAAAAAAATCTAACAACTTTATAACAAGTGCAGCATCGTCCTTTTGATTTGACATGATTTTGAAAATTTTTGGATATGGCCATTTTATGAACATTTTCAAAATCATTCAAAAATATCTGAAAAAATTCACTCGTGTTCATTGAATAATTCTAAGCCTTTCTTTTGGAATAAAATTTTTCGTTATGTCCATTCTATCGGGTAAAAAATCCTAAAGCTTTTTATTGCATATCCAGTGATTATTATACATCCAATATATCAGTCTAATTATATAGGTTTATATGGGTATGAGTTCTTTATATTCTCAGATTTTTTCCTACTTGTTTTTATAAAAATCCGGTATATCGATTATTTTTGTTCAAACATATAATAATAAAAATAAAAATATAAATGTTTGTATGAAAATGTTAAAACGCAAATCAGCTCAGCTCACTAATGATCATTCTGATACGGATGAAGAGAAATCCGAGAATGAATATGAAGAAGATTGTTTTATACCAAACTCGCAAGATCCCAGTTCCGATGAAAATGATTCTGCAGATAATGAGAGCTCAGATGACGATGTAATCCCAATACAAAACGTTTCGTATTGTAAAATTTTTAAAAATTATACGTCTACTCAGAAAAAATTAGAAGGAGATCACACATACTTATGGATTGAAAAAGAAAAAATGTATAGTGAAAATTTAGAAAATTATATACTTTTAAGCGATATTACAAAAAAATCTATTTGCCAAAAATCATTCGTCGAACTTTTTGAATTATTCTTCACCGATGAACTCAAAAATCATATCATAAAAGCTACATCTGAAAATGGTTTAGAAATATCAATGGAAAAATTTAATACTTTTATTGGAATTTTATTATTGACATCATATAATATTCGAAAATCAACATATGAATACTGGTCTAGTAATCCATTATTGAAATGTGATGTTGTTGCTTCAGCTATGAGCCGTAAACAGTTTCTTGATATAAAATCTAAAATAAAATATTCTAAAACATGTAATCAAACTAGTGTTGATAAAGCTTGGAAGGTTCGTGATCTTATCAACATTTTTAGAAAAAATATCCAGCAGTTTGGTTTTTTTTCAACGGCACTTGTTGTGGATGAGATGATGGTGCGATTTTTTGCGAACAACACGGTATTGTTTAGATTGTAACAATTACTTTTGCGTTAATTGTTTCCAAATTATTCATAAATGAAACGCAAAATACCATGAAAGACGGTAAGGTATTTGAAGAATTAAAGTAAGATAGAAATATATGAAAAAATTACAAAAAAAAAACAAAAAAAAAACAAAAACAAAAAGAAACAAAAATAAGACTCTTCAAAAGATCGTCAACCTCCACGATGGTAAGAGTTGGGCAACGGAATAATTTTATTACGGCTAAAGGACGATGCTGCACTTGATATAAAGTTGTTAGATTTTTTTTTTAAAAATCATCCATAAATTTTTGAAAAAATTCACACGTGTTCTTTGACTAATTCTAAGGATTTTTGGTTCAACAAATTTTTTCAATAAGTCTATGCTTATCGAGTAAAAAATCTAAAAGCATATTATTACATTTTTGGCTACAACCGGCTGTTCTGGTGTCCGCCATCTTGAATCTGGATAAACCAATTATGCTACCTTGTAGTATAGGCATGTATGCCACCAGATACAAAGTTTCAACCCGATCGGAATACGTAATCGTGGAGAAAATTACGATCATTTCGGAAAATTTTTCAAAAATCACGTTTTTTTTTTGTTTAAACAAATGTAGTTCAAAATTGGTTGCTCGAATCGCAAATCTGGTGCCAGATTCAAAAGATCGATAAAAATCCCATCAGATATGGTATTTCCGCATTAATCTGATGATGATTTCATAAAGAAATAAGGCGTTGAAAGAGAAGTCAAATTTCGGGCCTCTTGGTTAATAACGGGTTAAGTAAATTACTCACGGCGTAGAAGCAAGCATTACTCGAATGGAGTCTCTTATTTATTTCGACATTAATCTCGTTTCTATCATTTATGGTCGTACCTAGATCCTGAATTCGCTAACCTTTTCAAAAGTAAAATCCCCAACTCTGAGATCTCCCTCCCCTCTGCAGATGCCTAGTTTATCCACAATCATGTACTTTGTTTTTGATTCACTAACTTCTAACCCTGTATACTCTGCCGCTTTTATGAGGATTTCCGCATTTCTTGCTACCGTTTCCCTACAATCCCCCAGTATATCCAAGTCATCTGCGTAGCCTAGTATCTGCGTTGTTCCATTAAGCGTTGCACCCAGCTGGCTAACCTGCATTTTTCTAACGACATACTCTAACGTTAAGTTGAACAGCACCGTAGAGAACCCATCCCCTTGTTTTAAACCATCGCGTATCGTGAAGGGTTCTGATATATTACCGCCTACTCGGACCTTTCCCGTACTTCCGTTCAGACATATTTGAATCAATCTCACGAGTTTTTTCGGTACACCGAGAAGTACTAGAATTTGATACATTTTGCTTCGCTTAATAGAGTCGTACGCTTTTTTAAAATCTATAAATAGTTGGTGTATGGTTTCGCAAAATTCCCACTTTTTCTCTAACAACTGTCTTATGGTAAACATTTGATCGCTCGTCGATCTGTTGCGCCGAAATCCGCACTGATAATCTCCTACTATATCTTCCGCGAATGGAGTGAGTTTAGCTTGTATTACGTTTGACAGAACTTTGTAGCACGTTGCTAAAAGTGAGATACCCCTATAGTTATTGCAGTCTGTCTTATCCCCCTTTTTAAAAATCGGTATAATGATAGATTCCTTCCAATTTTCGGGTATTGTTTCATTTTTCCAGATGGCACATACTAGTTTATAAATTTTGAAAGTGAGCTCGACGCCCCCATATTTGAGTAACTCAGCTGGTATAGAGTCATTTCCCGCGGCTTTGTTGTTTTTTAGTTTTTTAATCGCGGCCTCTACTTCTTGGTAGCTTGGTTCCTCCACGTGGAGTTCAGCAGTGTGAATTTCGTCCCCTAATTCTTCGCTATTTTCGTGCACGTTTAATAATTTATCGAAATAATTTTTCCACAGCGACAGTAATTCATTGTCATTTGTTACGAGGTCCCCGTTTTCGTCCTTCATCAATTGCGCTCTACTCCTAAAACCCTTTCTGATGGCGTTAATCCCTCTGTACATTTCGCGTGGGTTATTTTCCTTACTGTTAGTTTCTATTCTCCTAATAAGATTCTTTTCATACTCCCGCTTCTTATTTTTGTAGATCGCGCTCGTCTGTTTCCTTACGTTAGAATACTCTTCTACGGTCCTATCGCTTCTATTTTGTAAGCTATCTAATTTAGCCTTTTTGCGCCTTTCAATCCAGAGTTCGCACTCTTCGTCAAACCATGGTTTGCTCTTTGGCTTTTGCTTTTTACCCAGTACTTTGTTCGCGGCCTCTTTTGCCGTTTTTTCGATGTCCCCCAAAAGCTATTCGGTTCATCATTCCCCTCTGGCGATGTGTTTGCTTCTTCAAGTGCCTGAAACTTGTTATTAATTTGTATCTGGTACCTAATTCGCTCTGTTCTATCTCGTAGCTTCTCAATATCGAAGCCTTCTACCTTGTTTGCTCGCTTACTATTTTGATTCGCTACTAGTCTAGCTCTTAATTTGACTACTACTAAGAAGTGGTCCGAGTCGCTATCTGCCCCTCTGTAAGCCCTTACGTCGAGGACGTTAATATGACGTCTTTTGCAATGAGGAAATGATCAATTTGGTTCTGCGTGGCCCCGTCCGGCGATGTCCACGTTGCCTTGTGTATGGCCTTGTGCTTAAAACACGTAGTTTTGATTATAAGATCTTTTGCCGCCGCGAAATTTATGACCCTAATACCGTTATCATTGCTGGCTTCGTGTAGGCTTTCCTTCCCTATAGTAGGCCTAAACATTTCCTCCCTACCTATTTTAGCATTGAAATGGCCTAATACTATTCTTGTGTCGTAAGACGCGAACTGATCGATTACCTGCTCTAAAGTTTCGTAATAGAGATCCTTAGCTTCTTCTTCTTTGTCCTCCGTAGGACAGTGCACATTAATAAATACATATCTATACCATTCACCTTCGATAATGATGTACGAGAGCCTCTCATTGACGGATTTGAAACTTTTAACCGAATGTATGATGCTTTTGCTTACGAGAAATCCGGTGCCTAGAGATCCCCCATCCCGGCCCCATACAGGTACGTGAAGTTACCCGATGCTAGTACTCCGCCAGCAGGATTTTTGCCCATTTTTATAATGTGTGATGAAAGAAATAGATTGAGAGATAAGAGATAATGTGAAGTGTTTTTTTGTTGTGGTGCTTGCGTAGTGTTTCTAGATGAATGTGTTCGACAGTGTGGGCTCATCACACCCACGCCTGTTCCTATCGGCTGTCCGCGGCTGCTTATTCAATTTATTCGCAGCTAACCTCTTTCTCAGGGGCTGTTCCTCTATCCGCAACCCGTCCGATCTGGACAACAACGCCCAAGACCCGCTTAGGGTAGCGGCATTGTAACAGTCATAATAAGAAGTTACAGATAAAAAAACGAAAAGGGCCAAAGTACAAAAGACTAGAAAGAAAAGTGTACCAGAGGAGAAAAAAACCACACGATAAGCAGAAAAATATAGTATTTTCCAAGAATACGATACAATTTCGCAATGATAATATTATTCATATAGTTAATAATAAAGGAGACTCATTAGAAGACAATATAGGAGAATTATTAAAAAAGGAAAATATTCATTGGAATAAAAACTTAAGTGATAATGAAATTAAAATATTAAATAAGGGTAAAAATAAAATTTTTGTTTTATGTTTAAATACAGACAAATCAGTAGTTACTGTTAAAACTAATATCATTAAGAATGTGAAATTGAAAGAAAGGTAATCCAAAATTCCTTAGCCATAGCCTCTCTGTCCCCGGATGAATTTGCCTATAGTATTATGAAAAAACCTGGATACATAGCAAGAGTTGCAGGAGAAGTGGTACATTTAATAAAATGTATACCAAAAACCGTAAAAATTTTGCATCTAAAGGAATGCTACAATCAATTGCCAGTTTTATCTGGAAATGAAATCTGGTTCTTAACGCCAAAAATGCATATTCTGGTGAAGAAGGGAGTTTAAGTAAATTGTAACTCAATAGTACCTACATACTACAGAATTTCGGAGGAATGGATAAAATTCACATCAGCACCAACTAAAACTGTATCACCTCATATTTTGAAACCAAACACGAAGATTGGATGGACATTTGAGTCTGTCGAAAAACGAGTGGAGTATATTCTCAAGAAGAGTTGGACCAATTACAACAGCAATTAATGTTTCCAATAGAGAAGGCATCACTTTTAAATGTGATTGCCGGAGAAATGGCAGGAGAGAAAACATCTGAAAACATATTTTCGGAAAATACAATAAGAAATTTAGCCGAAAGTACATGGCACATGTTTATTGAAAAACTGATCACATGTGGGTCATATTCATATGTATTTATCATGATACTTATAATCCTGCATATTGAAAAACTGATCATCGATACCATTATTAGAGGCTACACGTTACACACGATTTTTGGATGGTCAATACATCTATGTGGAGCCATTTTCCGCTCATTAACGCGTTTATTGACAACACTGGAAAATATAAGCAGCATAAAAGAGCAGATTCATACGAATAAAAAAAAGAACAGAGTTTATGAAGAGACAGAATTACAAGAAATAAAGATTACCGCTCCAATATCCGCCCCAATGCCACCACCTATTCCTGCACACCCACCACATGCAAATACCTATACAAGTAAAATCACAATACCGAAAATTCAGACATAATCTAAGGCTAGTATATCTTTATTTTCAATAACACCACTATAAAATAAATCTATTATATAAAATCCCTATAATGTTATTCTACGTATACAACAACATAAGTATACAAAATTTATATTTTTTATGAAAATTGTTAGTTTATCGATATTTGAGGCTAATGTTAAAACTCCGATTATATTATTCTGCATATACGATGTATTGATAGAGTAAATTTGTATTAAAATCAACTGATGTTTTTAATGAATGTTATGTAAAATGATATCTATAAGATTTTTAAGTATGTAAATAAAATTCCAGCATATTTAGTAATTTAAATATAAAACAATAAAAATGAAAACATTTAATGATTTTAAACAATAATAATTAATAAAAGAAAACTATTCTTGAAATTTTAAAGTAAATAAGTTGGAATTTTTAAGTGAAAAAAAATTATTGTTAAAATATGTTAGAATTTTAAGGATCAAAATTATTTGTAAACGGCTAGTTAATTTTAGATTTATGTAATATTACAATAAAGTTGCCATTGTACCAGTGGGCAATCGGCTAGTTGTGGGGGTGTGACGTCCTACGACGTATTGCATTTAAGCAATATCAGCGGAATTGTTACGAAACCGAAAACTGAAGACTCAGATTAATAAGTAGATCAGCGAGGTTAATGAGTATACGCCGAGCGACCAGTTTTACTTTAGCGACCAGAATTATACACTCGATCTGGACTCTTGTACGACGCTCCTATCCGTCGACAAGAGTTATCCGGGCTTAAGTCGCGATCCCGATACCTATAGAACTTTATCTTGAATAAATCGTGAAAGTCAATCAACTATAAGTATTTTTCTATTGAATATATCCATCCTGTATAAGCCTGACTACAGCACAGCAGCAGAGTTTCCAGCCCAAGCAGTTAAACCCAAGTAAGTAAAATTCAATAATTAATTATAGATCGGAATTGTGACTTAACACAGGAACTCTTCTTCGCCAACTAGCTCTTCGACAATGTCTCCAACCTCGTACATCCCCGCACCTTTCGCACTCGTCTTCTTGACCGCATGCCGTAATCCGCAGTGCCCTGGGCTGCCGCCGCTGCAGCTGATCTGCTCGATCCCTCTTTTCGCCTGAGAGAGTTAGTTTTGACTTTATGCCCCCTCAAGCAATTGACTTTATGCTACCAAATTTTACAGACGTTCTATTTGATATAACTTCTAAAATTTCCGCACTGTTACAAGTCGCCAAAGTGCGTACGAAAATTCGATACACCCCAATAAATATATTTATATATAATTAGAATTTTTTGGCACTTACTTCTTCTTCCTCTTGTCATCTTTCCACCGCATAACCCCACAAAACCACTTGCGCCATATTTCCCCACAACCAATTGGGCACAAATCAAAAAGAGGGGGATCGAATTTGGGGGGAAATCCAGGGGGGAAAATCAAGGGGAAAAAATCAGGGGGGGGGGGATTTCTGAACTAGCGGCAGTGGTGAAACTTTTTTTATAATATAAAGAAAAATATTTCATTTTGTTGAAATAACAATTTTATTAGTTTATGTACACAAATAAAATATGCGGAAAGTTACACTTACAATTAGACAACACCATGAACAAAATGTAAGGGGCATGGCAAGTTACGTAGTAAGTATCTTGAGAGTTGTTTGTAATTGATCAATATATTACTTAAGTTTAAATTACCATTTGACTGAGCCCTTAATTAAACATAATGATTTTTTGTTAGTCGTATTATAAATAAAATAATATGATTGTAAACTTGACTTTTTTAATTTATCTCAGTTGTTTTTTAATCTATAATTATACATTAAAAATAATTATTGACATTTATGATGATACCCCGTATAGAAATTTTCAACAGTATTATAACGCAAATCACTAGGGGTGTGCGAGTACCCGAAAAACTCGAGTCAGGTAGAGTCAAGTTTTTTTTCGAGTTCAAGTCCAGTACTCGAAAAAATTGAGTACCCGAACTTATCGAGCTACTCGAATTTTTCGATCTACTCGAGTTTTCCGAGTTACTCGAAAAACTCGAGTAGATCGAAATGTTCGAGTTACTCGAAATTATCGGGCCTTGAATAATTGGATATTTGGATATTATATTATTAAATATAGTAAAATTATAACTTTTTAATGTATTATGAGGCATATGATTCAATAAATGTGAATTTTGAGTAGCTTACACAAATTTTCTATAACACGGCAATTTGGTCAAAATTTAAACTTTGTTGTTAAAAGACATAAGTGAATAAAAAATACTGGCTGATTCTGCATGTGAAAAGGATAAAAAAAGGTATCCATGTTTTTTTTTCTGTAAACCTAATAGTTTTTGAATTAAAAATATAAATGAACTTTATTTTTTCAATATTGTTACTTTTAATTAAAAAACTATTAGGTTTACAAAAAAATTATAGATACCTTTTTTTATCCTTTTCACATGCAGAATCAGCCAGTATTTTTTGGGCGCCAGGTCCGTTTTGAACCCAGTTAATGTATGTATATCGCACGGGCATGCTCTTGTCTGTGAGCCTGTGTTTGTTAAGTCTGATTAATTAATAGACTAATTAATAGACATGGTGCATACATAATATAAACACACATAAAATTGTTGCGTTACATTGTATATAATACATTGAACACGGCTGGTCGGTTATATTGCCGACCCTAAAAACAGCGTATTTTAGGCGTGAGCGAAAATGTCAAACAAGTCTCACTATAGTAACCTACACTGTAAAATAGTATATTGTGTACAAAGGGCGTAAAGTGGGTTTTTTAGGCCGATTGTGAAGTTTGCAGTATAAGTCAAGGCGAGTTAGTCTGAGCCGCAGACGAGTACTGCAACCAGACGAGACCAAAAAGCCCGCTTAGCCCTTGGTGCACACCATATTTTTTGTAACGCATGTACTGATTATCGCGTTTTTAGAAGATTTGCCATTGAGTAGCGGGCGCAATAGTATACTTCGATACAAGTGCGCAAAAGTTGATTCTACGCGAGTGGGAGGTTTGTCGCCCGGGCGAAGCGAGGGTGACAAACCTCCTACTCGTGTAGAATTAACTTTTCGCCCACTTAGCCCTTGGTGCACACCATATTTTATGTAACGCGCGGACGTATTTTCGCGTTTTTTCGTACGTGTTAAGAGGGACTGATGTGACTATTTTTTGACACGGCAACCGTGCTCTTGTCTTGTTCAAACATTATATAAAATAAATAAATAATGCAAATTTATCAAAATCAACTTTTTTTTTAGATTACAAAAAAAAATTTTGCGGGCAAGAAAGACTTTTTAGCGGGCAATAAAGGCCATTATTGCCTGCTGTTTGAATATGCGGGCAATAAAGGTTTTTATTGCCCGCTAAAATAACTTTTTTGCCCGCCGGTCAAAAAAGAGTCACTTTAGACCCTATTAATAGGTACGAAAAACACAAAAATCGTTCGCGTGTTACATAAAAGTATTTATACGCCCGCTGCTGCATTTTTTCGCCCGCCGGTCAGAAAACGACTACTTGAGGTCCTAATTTTAGGTCAAAAAAAACGCGCAAATCGTGCATGTGTTACAAAAAGTGATTTTTTAAAATCACTAAAATGTAGTAAAATTACATGAGGTTCCAACCCCACGTATAGCAATTTTACTACTCTCAGCTACGTAAAATTACAAAAATCTAGCAATTTTACTATTCTTGTAGTAAAATTGCTCCGCCCAGCATAGGTCGGATTAGTTTACTACTCTTAGCGTAGTAATTTTACAGGGGTCAGATTCTCGCGTTCAGTGTCCAAATACTACGGCCGTTGTAAAATTACATTAATAATAAAATCGTTAGTTAGTTTACATATACAATTATTTATTTATTTATTTATTTATCAAATCACTTACAATGCCTTTAGAAGGCATCCTATAGAGGTAAATAAAATTACCTGTACATAGGAAATGGTATAAAGAAAAGCTTAAAAACTAACCTAAAACTAAACAAGAAAGAAAAGTAGAAAAACAAAACAAGTATGTACTTTGCATACTCGTTGTGCTCCCCACCTTTCCAGCCCTTTCATACTGTTGTTGTAAAAATTGTTACTCATGATTGTGTTTATTTGTCTTTTCTACTAATATTCATTGCAAAAAATACACGCAATTGAATAAAGTTTTGAATTTGAATACCCAAATAACGATGATAAAACTTTTTAATGTTTAACAAAATACTTATCAATAATACATTTCTATATAGTATTAAAATTTGAAATAGGCAAAAGTGGGAGGATAACCTTGGAATTATAATTACGGCCTACAAAGGAAGAACGGCCAGACTCAAAACAGGTTGAGTTTCTACAGTTTTATTTCGGCAAAATATGGATATCAGTGCTGTATTATTTTGAAAAAGTGGTCTAATTTTCGATGTCAGCTGGCAAAATCCAATTCCAGATTGTCTTTTCTAATGAAATGCAAAAAAGCAGGTGTGATGCCATATTGTAAAAATCCAGGGTTATCCTCCCACTTTTGCCTATTTTAAATTTTAATACTATTAATATGGAGAAGAAAAATAATACTTACATTTCTATATAGTTTATTCTATAACTTTCATAAGTACTTATTTACATAAAATGTCTATTTGAGATCTCTTACATTGCGTTGGTTAATTGTAAAATAAGTACCTAGTACTTAAAATTTAAGAGTTTTTCCATAATATATTGCATTCATTTTCTTTGATGTATTCTTTGAGTTTTGTTTTAACTTGTAGCTTACTACCACTTAATTCTTTCAGATCACTTGTTAAATTGTTAAAAATTTTAATTGCTACATAGTAACTATTCTTTGTAGCTATTGTCTTAGATATTTTAGGTATTTGAATATCTTTGTTTCTTGTTTTGCTCGTCGAGTTAATATATTTTTGTCTTAGATTTTTATGATGGTACAAGATTGATTGATAAAGGAATAATTGTTTTACGTTTAGCGGGTATTTTTCTTTTATAAATTTGCTTTTACAAATAATTTTCATGATTTTATTTTGTACTCCTTGAATTAGTTTAATGCAAGTACCATAAGCTCCGCCCCATGCAATTGATCCATAATTAATTATGCTATGAAAGAAAGCGTAGTAAACAGTAAGTAGTGTTTTATTGTCCATGATGTTCTTAATTTTAGCAAAAATAAAGATCAAATATTTGTTTTTTTTATAATATAATCAACGTGTTTATCCCATTTCATATTAAAATCGAAGATTAATCCTAAATATTTATGGAATTCAACTCTTTTTAATGATTTGCTATCTAGCCTTACATCAACTGTTAATGGCACACTATCACAGTAATTTCCAAATGTCATGACAACCGTTTTCTCTACGTTTAAAGACAATTTATTTACTGCTAACCATTTCGCTACGGTTTTGAAATATTCATTCATCCTTTCCTCTGCCTTAGCCCACGTATCGTCACTCGAAATGACGATGGTGTCATCAGCGTAGGACAGGATAGAATCATTTGGCATATCTCTCAGTAGATCATTCACGTATATTATAAATAGTAACGGTCCTAGTATAGTTCCTTGAGGAACTCCAGTTGTTACGGTTTTATCTTCACTCATACAATTTGGAATTTTTACTCTTTGTTTCCTACTGTCGAGATAGCTGATAAACAAATCTAAAGCAGTCCCTCTTACACCATATCGTTCTAATTTTTTAAGCAGAATTTTGTGGTTTACCGTATCAAAAGCCTTGGATAGGTCTAAAAAAGCAGTTATCAGAGGTTTGCTTTTATCCAAATTGTTGTAAATTAAGTTTGTTATGTAATTTAGACAATCTGTGATGCCTTTATTACTAACAAAACCAAATTGTTTGTCTGATATTATATTATGTATTTCCATAAAATTGTAGAGCCTAATAAAAATTATTCTTTCAAAGATTTTCGCAATGCTTGAAATGAGGGATATCGGCCGGTAGTTAGACATCAGAGTCTTAACCCCAACTTTATAAATAGATATAACTTCAGCCCTCTTGAGGGCTGAAGGCCATACTGTTTTCTCAATGCATAAGTTATAGATGTATTGCAATGGTGAAAGAATGTAATCTGCTATAGTTTGAAGGGTAGCTAAACTTATACCATCCACTCCACCTGCTTTTTTTTCATGGAGCATATTATTTCATGTATCTCTATCGCATTCGTAGGTCTGATGAACATTGATTGATTATTATTGATTGGAAGTTTTACCTCATTTTCGTCCGGTACGACAATATGATTACTTAATGTTACTCCTATTGTACAGAAATACTCATTCAAAGTGTTTGCTATTTCCGCCTTATTTTCAAGCTTTACGTTAT
>JAZHPH010000477.1:0-24639 GCA_037356405.1 Nasonia oneida | reverse complement strand
AATTTGTTCCTTTTTTTTGTACAGTTGATTTACCTAACTTACCCTTAATTGTTTTCCACAGTTTCTTTGGTTTATCACTGTTTCGCTCTATGGTTTCGCAATCGTATTTTATCTTAGCATCTTTGATGACTTTATTTAATATTTTTGAATAATTAATATAGTCCTGTTTCAAAATTTGACACGTTGGTTTGCTCTTCATTAAATTATACAAGTTTTCTTTTGTTTTGCAAGAGATTAATATAGCACTTGTTAACCAGTTTTTGCGTGGTACAGAATCTTTCTTTTTGTTTTTGTTTGCTTTGTTTGTAATAGTAGCTTTATCAACACAGTGTTGTATTATTTCTATTAAAGATTCTATAGCACAATCCGGGTTATCTATGCTCAAGATAGAGTTCCAATCAATTATACTTGCCTCTCTCCTTAGTTTTTTGTTACAAATAAGTTTCGAAACTGTATGGTCATTTATCTGTGCAGTTTCTTGTTTAAAATTTATCATCAGAGGGTAGTGATCATTGAAAGGATTTGTTAACTTGTATGAAACTATTGAAATATTATTTGACTTAACAAAGAAGTTATCTATGCATGTACCTCCATCATTGTTGGTGGAGTGTCTAGTTATCGTTGTGAAACAAGGACTATATTTGAATTCCAAAAAATTATTTATATATTCCTGGATAAATGTTTTTTTCGCATAAGTCTTTTGTACTAAAATTACCGTCCAGTATATCCACATTGAAATCACCCATTATACAATGGTTTTTTATCTTTCTCTAGGATAACATGAATTTTTTAATGCTATGGATAAATTCTATTTTTGGTAAGTCATGTGATCTGTAGCTCGCGGAGACTTTAAAGGCTTCACCAGTTATTAGTTTTATATTTGTGCTTATTATCTTTAGTCTATCTATCTCATCTATACTAGTACTTTCAAATATGTTATTCTTTATATAAAGCATTACCCCGTCAGATTTATTGATTACACTATTATTGTAATAACTCTTATAAACCACCTAGGTGAAAGTACTCTGGATGTTTTAGCTTCCATGTCTCCGTGCACACTACAATCACTGGCTTCTTAGCTAGTCGCTCAATAAAAGTCTCAAATTTCTCAAAATTTGCATTTAGACTTCTTACATTTATACATAATATTAAGTTTAGTGTTTTTAGTGTTATCATCATTAAGACTTTTATTGAGGGTCCGTATGTTATTATATTCTATTTCACTATTTCTTATTTCAATAAAGTCAATGGCTTCCATTATGCGCTTTGTTGTTCCCTTTGCTCACTATTCCTGAGTTTATGCTATGCAGACTTGTAGTCGATAATCCAGCTGATAGTGTTGTCGTCGTCTGGTAATGTTGTTGTTCTATTTTATCGAGGTATCTTGGAATGATAGGGAATACACTGTAATCAGTTGTTTCAATCATTTTCCGTATTTTAGATTTTAACACTTCGCATTCGTGACTGTCAAATGCCAAGTGTTCTGTATTGTATTTTGTATTATAGTTGTTATTACTATGTAGACAGTTTGGGCATTTATAGTTATTCGTTTGACACTCATTTGATTGGTGGTTTCCAGAACATTTTAGGCATGTTACTTCATTCCGGCACTTTGTTCCTTTATGACCGTATCTACCACACTTAAAACAAGGTTTTACACTAATGTGATCAAAGACTCTGCAGCTTTGATGCCCCATGAAAACTCTGTTATTTTTTTCTCTGATGTTCTTGTAGATTTCATCGGTTACCTCCAGGATGAGCGTTTGAAGGTTAGTTCTAGGATTTTTGTATGTGTATAGGACTGAACTCTTTTTCTTCATTTCGTTGAAATTTCTAGTATTGATATCAGATTCTAAGGCGTCGTTTCCTCGATTTTCAAAATTATTTATGCCAACAACTCTTACTTTCGGATTCAGCATTTCTTCTTTCTGTACGTTGCATATGCTATTTAGCTTGTTTAGTGCTTTTATCGCCTTGTCAGCACTTTCTTCGTCTTTGCAGCTAATTATTAATTCCTCTTCATTTTTTTTTATTACTCTTTTTATTTGAATTGTTTTGTCTTTAATTAAATAATTATTTACTCTATCCGTAATTTTTTCTAATTTGTCCTCTTTATTCGTTTTTTTTTTGACAATAATTTTTGGTACACGTTTTTGAACTCGTTTTTCAATAGCTGCTGTTATTTCAGCAAAATTTTTTGTTCTTAGCGTTGGAATGATAGATTTCTCCGTATTAATCTTTTCTCTTAAGAGTTGGTTCTTCTCTTTCAGTTCGCTGATTAGTTCTTTTAGTAATGCATTTTCCATTCTTAGTTTTTCATCCGCACTTTCAGATTAATTCCCATCTTTACTATCTAATAAAATTATTAACGATTTGCTTGTCGAAATTAGAGCAACCATATACATACATGCATGAATGAAGTTGTTAATTTTCATCGTATCATTGGCCGATTACTTTATGCAATCAATAATAAAGTAATAACAAATTTTTTTTGCATACTCTTATATACACGGCGATTTGATTTACCGGCCGCGTGCGCCCGCAGTCAGCTGTCTCTGCGCAGGCGCCAACGTAAGCTCCGCCCATTAGAAAGAGAGAGAATGCTCTAGTTCGATCAGTCTTCCTTTCTCGCACCAAGAGCACTTTCCGTATATTTGACCCGCAGTCTATACTTATTATGTCTATGGTTTGTGTAGCGACAGTGCAACAGCTGTTTAAAAACATAACCTTAAATTTAAGCGGACGATGTAAACACAATTACTCTGCGCAACTTATAGAAATCTGTGGGAAAGCGATACCCAACTGTATTATTTATAGAAATCTGTGGGAAAGCAATACCCAACTGTATTACACATAATAGCTTGTGCGGCCAACTTCACAGTCCTATCACTTTTAGGCTAGAAAGCTAACTTCACGGTCCTACCACACTGGAGAAAAAAGTAAAGATACTGTTTTGAGCAATCTTGATACATAAACTTGTTTATTATTAAACGAAACGGCTTTTTAGCAAATATTTTCATTGGAAACCATAGTTTAGGTCGGAAAACATACTGATAAGCCAAAAAAACTCACGAACAGTAACAATAAGCATTTTTTTTTTGCATCATGAAAAATCCGAACACCAATATAGAAGTAAATAGTGTCACAGGCGCTGCGGCTTCGTCTGCTCGATGATACTTTTTTTCTCCTTTCGGCAACGTTTCGCCCCCGGTTTGGGACCTTATCAAACCATTAGGTTACATTTTTTAATGTCTAGTATATATTGTCAAAAAAACGATTGAGCCAGAAGCACAGTACAAAGTGTCAACGCATGACTAGTATGAAAAAATAGTATATAGTATGTTACGTCGCACCATTTTCTAATGCGAATTATGCATTGCATTTACATAAACTCTTTTCTGCGCCTGCGCGCGCTATGACCGTGTGGGTGTGTGTGTGTATGTGTGTGTGCGAGTGTTTATCGAGAGCTAGAGCTCAACGTTCTAGTGCGGTGCTGTAGTCGCCATCTTGAGCAGGACTCTCCCGCGTCTTTCATCTGGCACGTCCGGCAGTCCGGCAGTATTTGATTCCTATCATCTACAAGTTTTATCTAGTGTGTATGTTAATCATATCGAAAATGTGTATGTGTTAATTATATCGAAAATTCAGCTTGTCAAATCGTCAAAATTTCGTATTCGCGTGGCAAATTCTATTTAACCAGCGCGCCACGCGCGGCCTTACAGACGCGGTGCAAGGCACGCGAAGCGTTTTGCGTTTGAGGCACGACCGCTGTCGCTCGCGCTTCGCGCTCGCTATATATTTAACGTTTATGTTTTACATAAACGTTAAACGGTTTATGTGTTGCCTATTTATTAAAAAAGCAAATCAATAAAAATTTTTTTTTTTTATAAAATAATTATCTTTTTATAGAACTTGAATTCAGAAATTTAAATTATATTAGATTCCATTCCGCTCTAAAGTCATGAATTATGCACAAAGATTTATTACCAAACAGGAACTATGTTTCGGTTTTGTGCAATTTGGACAGAAAAAGTATTGGTCATATTATCATTTAAACAAAAAGTCGTATAACTGTTCGTTGGCTCTGTCGAAACGAGCTTGACTACTGCACATACATTGTGCGCATCGATCTGGTGACCGGCTGTTGACATGTCCACGCAGCCGTCTGATGCCGCGTGTTTTGACGTCTCGAAACAGCCTCCCGGCCTCCGCTAAGCGCAATGTGTTGCTCGGTTTAACTTTTTGGCGATATAATAAGTGAGTGCGTAGTGCAAAACGACAACAACGACGTGATGCAGCAGTGTTACAAGTAGTTCAAAAATCAGAAGTGCTGTTTTGGTGCTTGTATGTGTTTTAAAGCAGCCTCGTATTTAAAAGTGACACACCCGGAATGGTTCTGATGATGCGATGTGTAAGTGTCAGTCGAAGAATGCTTCAATATCGGAAGATACGTAACTCCAGCAAGAAACTTGACTTTTTGCTTGGAGGTTATCTTTTGTTTTTGTGACTACTCCTGCCTGCTGCTCCTGCTGATTCTACTGCTGTGCTGATATATATTTTTTTTGTGAGATTCTGTCTAAGTGACGATTCACTATTACACAGATCTACAAAAAGTATTGGTGTGTTCTTGTATACATCCTCTTTAAAATAGATATTTATTGTGTCATGTGCAGTGAAATCAGTGACTATGTGATTGTATAATCGGTTTTTAGAGTTGAATCAGTGTTGTAATTGTTATGTCTCCTACTGGCATTGGCATCAGAGGACAGTGATAATTTACTAATTATCGCTGCTAATTGGACCATGCATGCTCTATCTTGGAGCTAATTCGCACTGTCTGGGAAGTGTAGCACCTGGCGTTACTGGCTATTTCAAGGACATCAAGATATCAAGATGACCATGGAGCTAGATTTACTCTCCTTGTAGTGATGCTGATAGGCGTCTCTGGGTATTTCAATGTTATCTGGTCATGATACTAGGTGTTCCTGGCTGATCTAACCACCCGGAGACAATCCTCGAACTATATTTGAACTTCCCGGCTGTCCTGGTTGGCGTTGCTGGCTGCTTGAACCACGTCTAGATGATCTTGGAGCTGGATTCATGCTTGCTGGAATTATTGATTGATGTTATTGGATACTTTAACAACTTTAATGTGGCTCTTGAGATAGGTTTATACTATCGGACATAGTAATATTCAAAATATTACAATTACTTGTACTGTATGTTTAATTGATAACATATCTTTAATAAGTTTTAATTTGAAATGCAGTGTGCGTGTTATCAGTTTTTTAAATAGATAGTTTTTCTTGCTTACGGGTACTTTAACAGTGATTATTAATATATTGCTAGTTTTCTGTTTGTAGATATAAACTATGTGACTGAAAAACATTTTTTGACGTTGTTATTCTAAAAGATCAGTGGACTCAACAATTATTTGTGAGAATCTACCAATAATTATTTGTGAGAAAACTTTGTAATATATTTTTCTGTGTGTCTAGGTGTACAAGCAATCCTGCATTGATTGGCATCGCAGTCTACTGCATGCACCAAAGTATAACTGAAGATATTATTGACGTTGGTATCTGAAGCATCGCAATCTTGGAGTTGGAAAAAAGCTTCATCAAGATTCTGGCTGGAGGGGAGCAGTATAATTAAGGGCACTGGTCTCATGCCTGACCATCGATAACACTGGATCTTCGTTAGTGTGTAACTTTCAGGTACAATATGTTCTATATAATTTAAATACATTTCATGCGATTGATATAACTTTTATTTTTGCAGATGCAGTGTTTCTAAGATGCAGGTTATACGTATGTACAACCATGCATTTAGTGAATAAATGGTTTCACTTAGAATATTATTTACATTGCAGAGGTTATTTTTGATTTTAATTTTATCCTTTTTTTTAGGTGAAAAAGTTGAACATAATAGCAAGCAGTTGCAGCAATGGATAATATTTTCAAGAGGATTCCATGGAACAAAATAGAAGATTTTTATTAATTAGTCCAGCCAAGATTTGATTTAGTAGTAGGGCATAATTTATAAAATTGATTGTTTAGAGTATAGCCTAAGTTTAGAGGGACGTGTCAGGCTTCTCAGAGCCTTTCTTTAATCTGAGTTATTTTTATTATTATTAAGTTCAAGTTCTCTAGTTCAGTACAATATACTCAAATTTTTAAAGTAAATTGTGCTGATTCATTTAAAAAAATATCAATTATCTGTTGGCAAATTTCATGCGCTTATTGCGAGTTTATATAATTACGTTTATGTTGTCTTATTTATATACATATACGGGATAATGTTCAGAATTTAACTATAAGCTTATAATAATAAGGAGATATCCTTACAAAACTTGGGGCCTGTGGGCGCGTAGCATCTAGATCGTTATTAAACTATTTCTATCAAAAATCGTTTTTGAAGCTTTGCTTTGCATCAAAGCATTTACAAAATATATTTGCCTAGGTAATAAGTTGTGTTCTAAAAATATCTACAACTTTTACATTTAATATTTTCGTGTAAAACGTAAAGCTGCAAAGGTTTATGGCCAATAATTGGATTTTTAGCTGTTAAAAAACGATTTAGGGCTGTTTACTCGCATTTTCGTAATTTGATGTCAACAGAAAAAAAGTTATATTTTTCAAAAATCTGCAACTTTTCGATTTTTTTTTTTTTTTTTGTAGAATGCTTAGAATTCGATTTATAGCCAAAAAACCGTTTTTAGGGATTTTTGGAGGTACTTTATCACGTAAAAAACCACGTATCGGGGTCTAAAAAGTCAGTGTAATAGTACATGCTAAAATACAAGCCTTAGTCCATGTTTTACACATATTATAGTACGTTTTTAGAAACATACTGTGAAATGCTCAGTTTTCGCATGAGCATCAAAATAAATAAAAGTAAATATAATAACGTAAATGATTATTTGAATACATGGTTGTATAAGAATATAGTAAATATAGATGAATACCCTCCTAAATAGGACACTGCGAGAGATAATGCACGACACCAACACATCGACGACGGTACAGCAAAGCAAAGGTTGGAGGAGGTAACATAGCGAAATCGAGACGAGAATAAAGAAGAAAACAGAACCACTACAAAATATAACAAACACAGCACAGCACATGTAGAGAGAAAAATACGAAACCTACTGTACTTCATGGACCACGCATACCAGAAAGCGATGCACGTGCAATGAAGGGGCAACCCACAGAGCGCGCAGCGCTATCGACAAGTGACACATAATTCACGCCTCTGGAAGCTCGAGGAGCCGCCAAAGAGGACACCGCGCATAAGCCGGTTCAACAGAGAACCTTCTAGAAACTTCTATGAATCTGAAGATAAGAAAAGTATATCAGAGGCGAGTTTGACAAGAGAAGAGCATAAGGGGACTCGATGTACTAGAGGAGAGGATTTTCACTCTGGTTTTTTTATTGGCCCTCTTTGCAACGTCACATACATTAAAAGCTCTAAAAAAGGCAAAAAGCTGCATCTAGGCCTCCTTATTGGCCAAACAGACACCTCGCTGAGGAGACGAAAAATTAGAGAATCGCCTATCCTAGAAGGGTATAAAAGAGGCTAGCAACGGGTCCGTGTCTTCTCAGTTCGCATCGAAAATCGTCACTACGTAGTAACTCTGCCAGATTGCAGCTCGGTCTCGCGAAGCACTGCCAGTGCGTCTTCAAAATTTGTACTACAAACTCTGCCCGATCGCGCCTCGATTTTTTCGTCGACTTACTGACTCAGACTTTCGGCAGTATTTTCGTATTTTGAGCGTTCTTTCGTCGGGATTTTTACTGTCGGATACTATCTGAGATTTTGACTATCATTTTTCCGTACAGAACTTTCAACGAATTGTCGTTTGCCGTTTCATAATTTTACAATTTTACAAGCGAATAAGATACTGCGAGTGAGCGTATTATTTAAATTGTTAAACCATTGAATAAATTTAGTTTAATGTAATCCGTAAGTTCACCAAATTATTTTCCGGTGATACCGATCCTTGTCCTGCTTCCTTTCACTCGACTCTATCCGCATCGGAAGCTGAGCCAACCCCGAACTGAAAGGACGAGCAGACAGCAGAACAGATCCCAAGCAGAAGTATAAAAGAAGGTTAGTGACTTTCATATATGTAAGAAGCACGCCTTGCAAGCGCTCTCTTTCTCTTAGTTCTCTCTCTCTCTCTCTCTCTCTCTCTCTCTCTCTCTCCTTCGTAACGCGAGTATATAGTTTTACATATTGAGTGTTAGTGCACGAGTGAAAATTCGGATAAAGATATAACGATAGGAGTGACGTCCACTGTGAGGTATCTACGATCACGTCTAGTTACAAATCAGTTGCATTAACTAAATGTTTCCCGCGGGCTACGGAGGCCCTTCATACTCGATCGCGAAGGTAGTCAGGCACCGTCGGCGCTGAGACTGTAAGCGAAAGCTTCATCGTCTTCCGTGCTTATAAAGTTATCAACCTCTGGAGTAACTGCCCGTTAATGACAGTCTTGGACATAACAATGCGTTATTACATGGGTTTTTACGTTTTTTAAAACATCTTAAAGAGCGTTTAATGGTACGTGCAAATTTTTAGCAGGGTAGCACTTCTAGCTTTTTAACTTTAGGCTCAAAAATTTTTGAGCCTTAGTATCTTTGAAACTAACTGGTTTCATAAAAAGCTAAAGAAAGGGGATCCAGGTACTATATAACGCTAACTCATTCCAAAATTTGAACTTGATTATTGCCTTTTTATGTCAGTTATTGCTCGCCATAGAAAATAGTACATAACGATACAAGTTGACGCGGAATCGAAAGCGCGTTGCGTTCGCGAGTATCGCGAAAATGAGGGGATATCGCTCGATCTGGAAAAAATCGCGAAAAACCCTGGCCTGCGCACTGTTGCGAAGCTCTGTCTGAACTCGTTCTGGGGCAAGTTCGGACAGCGCGATAATTTAAAACAGACGGTGATCGTCAAGGAGCGCGAAGACCTCCTTAAAATTCTAACGGCCGAGGATAAAGAGGTCTTGAATCTCCTGCTGGTCAACGAGGAGGTGATGTACGCGAGCTGGCAGTACATCGACGATGCTGTGGAGTCTACTCCATATACGAACGTAGTTATAGCAGCCTACACGACAACTCTGGCCCGCTTGAAACTATTTTCGTATTTGGAGAAGCTCGGCAAGCGAACGCTGTACTGCGACACTGATTCGTGCATATTCGTATGCAGCGACAACGCACAAGAAAACAGGCCCCCGTTGGGCTCGTTGCTCGGCGATATGACCAACGAGCTCGACGAAGGGACTTATATTACGAGCTTCCTCTCGGGTGGTCCGAAATTTTACGGCTACAGAACCGTGAATTCGAGGTATCAACTGGCGAGGTATCCGAAAAATGTAAAGTCAAGGGTATCTCGCTAAATTTCTCGAATTCTTTAAGAATAAATTATCCTAACATTAAGAGTATGATTGAAAATTATTTTAAGCCTGATGAAGAGAATGAATGCATTAATCTTAAGTTTAATTCTATTAAAAGATTGCCAGATCACACTGTCGTCACGCGAGAAGAGGTCAAATCGTGTAGCATAGTTCTAAAAAAGCGTAGGTATGATACTCCCGGGATATGGCTCCCGTACGGTTACAAAAGTTAAATATAGTATGTAAGTTGTTTGTGAATAAATAAAAGTAAATTTAAGAATCTCGTTTTTGTATTAGTTTTTAAGTAATATAAATTGTTCTGCGTTATGTTTAATATATTTATAATAAAAAAAAGTATTTTAAATTTTTTCTTGTAATTATAACATCCTTCTCTCTCCTTTACCCACTCATCATCACACGCTTATAGGCGAGCCGTACATGCACGCGTATAGACGACTCGTCCGCGAATGATACTCGTGGCCGCTAATATACGCTTATAAGCGGCCCGCGTGAGTATACGCGTATAAGAGGCCCGCGAGAGTACACGCGTATACGCGGCCCGCGCCCGCGCCCGCCGCCACCCCCGCGGTAAAGGAATAATATTAATAAAAAGCGCTTTTCGGGAAGAGAGCGCTTTAGTCGAAAAGATGGATACGCGTTGGAAGCATCCTTTTACGGCGTACATAGCAGGACCGACAGGAGCTGGAAAAAGCTGGTTTCTGAAAAAATTTCTCGAGCATCTACCGGAGATGTGCGATGCTCGCTTCGATAGGGTTCTGCTCTACTATACCGAGTGGCAAGAGACGTACCGCAGTGAATTCAAAGTTGGCGGGAGTGCTGCTGTACCTATCGAGTTTCGAGAGGGACTTCCGCAGCGAAGCGATTACTCAGTGGATACGGGAAAGAAAAAATTACTGATTCTCGACGACTTGATGCGAGAATCATCGAACGATATAGTTCTGGATTTGTTCTCGCGTTCGTCTCATCATTTGAATTTGACGGTCTTTCTGGTGACGCAGAATATTTTTCACCAGGGAAAGTCTCAGCGCGACATAAGTTTAAATTCAAAGTATCTTGTTATATTTAAAAATCCTCGCGACAGAGCTCAGATTCGGCATCTCGCGCGACAAATTTATCCGGAAGATCCGAGGTTCCTACAGGAAGCTTACATAGATGCTACGCGCGGACCTCATTCGTATCTTTTTCTCGATCTAACTCAAGCGGCCGTGGACGAGTATAGGGTTCGCACGTGTATATTCCCAAGCGACGATATTCAGTACGCCTATGTGCCGAAATTCGGTAAAAAGTGAAAATACAAAATAGGTGTGCAGAGCTCTCGGCATCGACAGTAGGCGAGAAGCTATGGCGACAACAAGATCGAAGAAGAAACAGGCTGGCTGTTGTATACCCGTCGTGGCTGCGCTCGACACCAAGCATTTCAACAGAAAACGAGTAGCTGTACTGAACGCTCTTTGTCACACGGACGGCCAACAACGCACGGCTCTTTTACGCACAGCCGACAAGAGACTCTTGCGTTGCATATGCGAGTGCGCTTTGAATATCTTGCAAGGTGTGATCAAAATCAAAGATGCGCATAAACGACGACTCAAAAAGCACAAAAACGTGCTGAGAAAATTGACGCTTTGCAATAATAAGAAATCTGTCAGCGATTGGCAGAAGAAGAAACGAGTTCTCGTACAGCACGGTGGTGCTTTTTTGCCGCTTTTACTCGCACCTATTATCGGGGCTCTTGTCTCGAAGTTATTCAATTCAAAGTCAGCAGAAGCAGCAGCAGCAGCGGAAGACTAAAATGGATCGTGCGAGAAAAATGATTATCGTGCCCGAAGATATGTTTTGGCGCATGCAAAACGTTCAGCCAGCAGCAGCAGCACCGCCAAACGAGTCGTGTGAAAACTCTGTTCAACCGTGCGGCGACAATCTCTCGAGACTCGATTCCGAGATGCACACGATTCTACATTCGAATAAATTTACAGATGAGCGTGAAAAATGTCAAAACTATTTACAAGTACTGCGGCGATATCTGTTTTTCAAAGATTCCGAACGTCACGCTGACGATTATGAGCGCGACGTCGACGAAATAGAGGCCACATCGGCACCAATGACTGAAGAAATTATACTCGACAGCGTGCCCAAGAGTTACGCTCAAAAAACGCGCCTTCTGTTGAAAGACTGGAAAACCGTTGCCGGCGATCGTCTCAAGTGGGATAGCACTGGCAGAGTCAGTATAGACGGCCGGCCCATACAAGATTCCAACATTATAGAACTGATTAGCGACGTTGTCGCATGCAGGAAAAAAACACTGGATCAGTCGGAAGTGCCCATCGGCCGTTTACCTTTCGCCAAATTCATCAAGACAGTCGACACACCGATAAAGCTGATTGGAAACTCGGAAATAGTGAAAATTGGTAAAAATTTGATAGAGCCGAATAATACAGCGAAACGACGACTGCCTAGTAAAGAGAGCATCGACGCGTTGATGGAAATACACAACTCTAGCAGCAGCAACGAATCACCTGCTTTGACGAGAAATCGAGCAAAGAACAAATGGCTACGTCTCGCAAACTTTTAAGCATGGCGTCGTCGTCGTCGTCGTCGTCGTCGTACGAGCAGCAATACTACGATGTCTCGCACGAGGCTGGTTACGCGGGTGCGCGCAATCTCATGCGTAAATCGAAAAGGCAAATTATTTAGCGCGGCTGACACGCGGGAGAAAGAACGCATATACGAGTGGCTTAGTAATCAAGACGCCTATACTCTTCACAGACTCGTTAAGCGTAAATTTCCGCGATTAAGTTACAACGTGAGCAACAATTAATTGACACGTATGGGAGTGCGATTTGCTTCAATTAACTACGATCAAAGAGCACAACGACGGATACTGTTACCTAGTCGTAGTGGTGGATGTATTCAGTAAACACGCGTGGCTGGAGCCTCTACGCGATAAAACTACAGCCAACGTCACCGCAGCCTTCGGACGAATACTCGAGCGCAGTAACGGTCGCGTCCCGATACTCTTACAATCCGACAAGGGTAAGGAGTTTATAGGCTCGACGTTTCAGGAATTTTTGAAAAAATGCGACATCAAATTCCGTGCAGCTCGAAACCCCGATATCAAAGCGGCTGTGGTGGAAAGACTCAACCGTACAATACGCGAACGAATGTGGCGATACTTTTCGCACAATAACACGCAACATTACATCGACGTGGTGCAGAAAATCATCGAGGCTTACAATCATACGCAACACATCGGTACAAAGATGCGCCCCTGTGACGTGAGCATCTACAATGCTGCGAAAGCGCGCGAAAATTTAGCGAAAAGAGCTCGTCTGCAATCGACTTACAAGAATCACGAAAAGATGGCGTCAGGTGTAATCAATAAATACACGCCCGGATCTTACGTACGCATTAGTCGCATGAAAAATACTTTCGAGGAGGGATACGAAAAAAATTTTAGCGAGGAAGTTTTCAAGATTAAGCGCATATCCAACAGACAGCAGTTACCAACGTTTATCCTGCAAGATTTGAACGGCGAGGAGATTGACGCTTTTTCTATCTCGAGGAGCTCGCTCACGTTTGCACGAAACGCATGTCGGACGCTGCTGAGCAATTCAAAATAGAACGCGTAATTCGTACAAAGGGTCGTGGCTCGAAGAAGCAGCTACTCGTCAAGTGGGCTGGCTATCCGGTTTTGGCATCAATCGCTACAACTATTACAAAGGCAATTTTTTGACGGCCTTCGATCTCACTCCTGATTTATCGGCACACTGTGCCACACATTAAAATCTCGTGCGCTCGTGTAGCATACGCATAGAAGTGAGATTTGAGACGGCTCTTCGCACTGCTATCAACTGTATCGTTTACGCAGAGTACGACAACCTTCTGGAAATCGACTCTAGTCGCCAAATCGTAACGGATTTTAGCGCTTAATGCGCACGCACACTCGATCGCAGCGCCTCAAAAAAAATTTTTTTTTGATTCGCGCTTCATAAGGCGAGCGCCATGACAGTTGCAGTTAGTCTCCCTCTCAAAACAGCCAGCACCTAACGTACTCGAGCAGCAACAGCATCATCGTCATCATGACGGACTACGTGATCGATATTCAAGGCTTTCGGGATATAAATAAAAATTTATTCCCAAAGAAGTCGGAGTTTTATCTCTCCAGAGCCGGATAGTTGGTCATTGGATCATTCGCGCACCGTGCAGTTTTACCGAATTACCCGCGGATATGCAGCAGACGAATAATTACTGCACTCTCGATGTACACGGTTTAGAGTGGCACGATGGAGATATCTCCTTCAAGAATCGGCGTCGTAATCCGTGCAACTTGGTGAAAGACGCGCGCCGTATATACGTACATGGCCAGGCAAAAGCCAAGTTTTTGGAAAAAGTAGTGGCTCGAAGAATCATTAATTTAGAAGATTTTAGTGCGCCTTCGTTTGACGAACTCTCTGTGCAATTCCCTAACGTCTTGCTGTGCACCAGCCACGGTATCAAGAAATTCGAGAACAAGAAAAATTTTTGCGCACTGCGTCGAGCCTATCAAATCAGAAGGTGGATACACTCAATCGTTGACAGTCCTCATCGAAGCGACCCGTACGACATAAAATAGCCAAGTAATGTACCAAGCTATATTAGATGACGATCGGCTGCAGATGGAGAGATATCACTTTCCCGAAAGATTTCGTGCTAGCGACGTTGTGGACGGAATTAAAAAAGAAGCTGACGAGAAAAAAGACGGTGCGGTAGAAGAAGAGTACGTAGATGCATCATCAACATGAATACGCGTCAAATAATCACAACTATTAGAGGATTAAAAGCCGATTCAATAGGAGTTTACACTGCTAATCACGTTCCGAAATTGCTATCCACACCGACAGTTATTGTAACGAATCTCGACACGTCCGATCAGCCAGGATCACACTGGGTTGCCATCTTTATAGATAAAAATGGATACGGAATTTACTTTGACAGCTACGGAGTTGCACCCGTATCAAAGCATCATCTTGATCGACTCGGAAAAAACTGCACGCGATTCGACTGGAATAAAAAACAAGTGCAGAGCGTCGACTCTAAAGTATGTGGCGAGCACTACATTATGTTTCTGTATCATATGTGTAGTGGCATTTCTCTGCGAAAATATCTACGTTTTTTTTCATCAGACTTTGGCAAGAATGACGCATTAGCCGTTAAGTTTTATCGAAGGCTCATGAAAAGAATGCAAAATAAAACAATGCGTCATCGCCATCATCGAGTCAACGCATTCCCACGCACGAGTTCTACAGGACGGGGTTACTGTAATCAGATCTGCACAGCCAAGACCGGATGTTTATTATCTGAGCAGTTTATACAAACGTACTAGCTGTGACGGTTGCGTTAAACAAAATAACTTCTATCGATATCAAACGTGTCTCGGATGTCTATGGAATGTAAAATACTGTAACGGTCGTTTCTAGAAAGAACTGCGACTCGTTGACGCTCGCTCTTTGTGCTCCCATTCTTTATAAAGGTGTCGTGGCGTAGTCGCCAGCCATCAGCCATAAGAACACTCTCGTCAAGTAGACCTCGTGTGTAAAAAATCTTTGCAATGGATTCAGCAGCAGCAGCACCAAGTGCCGAGTCTTGGAAAAATAAGCCGATCACCTGCAACTTGTTGTACTCGACGACGTACGCGCTCAACAAATCAAACTACAAGCGTGCAACCATAGGCCTGGAGTATTACGGCGGTTACTACAGAGCAGTGTTAAAAATTTGTGCCAATGGATCGCCAGCCAAGTATGTGATACTCGACACACACAGCTGGGAAGTGATCAAAGATCAGATGGAAGCTATGGATGCATATCTGAATCACTCCTTCACGTTCTACCAGGATTTTGGAAATCCTAGCAAGATCGTCCTTCCAAATCACGATGTCACATTCACAAACAGCTTCGGAGCAAGGGCGATCGGCAACGACGAGAGGCCAACGCCAACATCAGCACCTACAGCAGAAATGATAACCCACAACGGTCAGCAGTTCATCAGCAGTCTCGGCGGCCATGACGAGGAAACACAACAGCATCCACCTGCGCAGCCTGCATGCAAGAGGCAGAAAAAGTACGAGAGTCCGCCTAGTGTAATTATGCATCAACAAACGTTCGCTGGCTTAAGACAGGTAAAAGAGTGCATCGATTTGCGTTTTAAACAGCTCGAGGAGCTTTCGGGATTAGTTAATCGCAGCGTGGACTCAATTTTAGATTATATAAAAGACGCTTTGAAAAGAGAAGAGGCTGAACTGTGTCGTAAAATTCTGAAAAATGTAAACTCATTCAAACAATATTACGCCCTTCATAAATATAAAATCGACGAAATTGTTAAGACAAACTTAAATTTCGTCACTGTAAGCGTCGACGTTTTAGATGTAGTTTTAACAGAAATCTATGCGTTTGGCTTAGCCAGAATCGCAAAAGATGTGTACGACGTTATGTTTCCGCTATAACTGTTTTTATTCATCTATCGTTAGTTTCTAAGCTGTAAATATGCTTCATTGTTCTACGCACACATACGCACACACACACGCGCACGCATAAATATATCATGTATTCAATTTTTACTGTTTTATTAAATAAATATAAGAGTGTATCAAACAAAAATTTCTCTATTTTAATGTGTACAAATCCCATCAATAAACCCCAAAGCTGAAATTTAGAGTAGGCTTTGCGGCACCGTGTAGTAGGAAATCATACAGGTTACATATTAGTAAAAGGAGAGGGGGCTACGGGCTGGTATAGCGAGAGTCGCGCACGTGCGTTCGAGCTCGGGGCCGGTATAAAAGGGGGAGGGCTGGCATCGTATGCGGGATATAGCTTTTGTTTAAAAATTATTTATAATTATTTAGAAATAAACAAATAAAAGTCACCCATCGATGACAGACTGTTTATGACAGTAGCGGTCGTAAATCATGTTAACCTTATGGCATCGTATGCGTGATATAGCTTTTGTTTAAAAATTATTTATAATTATTTATAAATAAACAAAAGGCACCCATCGATGACAGACTGTTTATGACAGTAGCGGTCGTAAATCATGTTTATTAACCTTATCAGCCACTCTTGATATAAACACGGGCTTGTGTTTACATAAACAACTGGCGTCAGCCACGGGACTGGTGACATCATTCTAGGCCACGCCCAGTCTCTCTATACCAGCCCATATACTACTTCTAAGAGTGGAAGCCATACCCGAAGTTATTTTTCGGCTTTTCTTCGCGTCGAGTTTTTACGAGGGAAATATGCATTTCGGAATCCGTAAAAATTTGCTCTTTATCAATTTAAATAGCGGCAGTTGGCAGTAATCATTCTTTTATTACCAGCTATATTGTTCGGTCTTTAAAAGTAAATTCGGCTACGAGTTCGCGTTATTCACGTTATTTTTGCTTGTTCATTTAACTTTCTGTGCCATTTTTTTTTCTATTTATTTAAGCAAGCAATATATTTTGTTGATAATTGAAAAATTATGAAAAATTATGTCCCGCTTCTCGTAAAATTTTCTACAAAATGAGTTCTGAGTCATTAAATTTACTGCGAATGTTTACTTTAATTGATTTTTATTTAGTTTATGATATTAATTTGCCATGATTATTATTTTTGATTCTATTTCCTTATTTTACTTTTAATTACTTAAATCTATATTATTGCGATGATTTGACGAATTACATCGCTAAAATATCTCTGATTGAGACATTGATACGCCGCAGCCGTTTATGCAGACAGCGCGGCGTTCTTTTACGACTCGACCTTGATGCGTTCAACGCATGTAGGTCAGCACTTCGCATTTATCGCTGCGAATTACTGCGAGCCCTTTTTGGCGGAGGCCAAAGCTGATTCCATTTTTCCCGAATTGCTGGGTCGCCATCAAATAAGGCGATTGCGATTAGACTCATCGCACGCGTGACAGCTTTCATACGCTGTATAATTTTGGCGTTGGTCTCTCGAGAAACTTCAGCCGTCAGGAAAACGTTTCCAATGTCGCCGATTATTTTGCGAACATTAAAATCGTTTCTAAGTCTGCCTAACAAGCCGACTTTGTCAGTTGCTAAAATATTTGCGCTACCTGCGTCGCTGTTCGGCGGAAATTCACTCGCGAGCGGTTGTGGCAGTCTCAAATTTTCGCTGACGCTGAGTTTCTCGACGTGTTCAACGGCGCTCGTTCTTTTCAAGTTATTGAAAAATATTTTATTACTTATAGTAATAGCGCGATTTACCGTGGCTTCTGGGCTTGGGCAGCCTTGTTCAATTAATTGTCGTATTAAGTTTACTTTTTCTCTGTCATAGCGTTTAGACGATATACCGACGACTCGAGTACTTTTTCTTTTCGGTCTGAATTTCTTATAAACTTTCCGCGCATTGTGTGTAAAATGCGTGCATTTATACTTTGTCAAGTAATTGCAGGAACGTCCGCGGTTGTTTAATTGTACCTCTGATTTGTTTTTTGTACCAAAGGTTGTTTCATTACTTGACACGTCGCGCGACTCGATTTTCGAATTACTGCTGTCTCGCTGCCAGATTCGCTATCCGGCACGATGTCAGACTCGATATCTGACTTAAAATACGAGTCGAGCTCTGACTCAAAATTTCGCGCAACGCCCGATTCAGTGCTTATAGACGAGTTATGCATCGTTTGTTTTTCACGAATATATTCGGCTTTAATACGATCTCCTTCAGCACCAACTTTTGTAATCATAGAATATTTTTCCTTTTCGACCATTACTTCGCTGTATACCACCTCACGGAGCGCTCGTGCACTTGTGCAGTCGAATTAACATATTAATTTCTCTGTTTCACACAGAGCCTTCAGAGACTGCCAGTCGTCGTTCACGAGATTACTATCCTCTCTTATCAAATCAGCAAGCAGCCTCTTTATATGTTGTTTTCTAGACGCGAAGGGAAAATCTCTGATTTTGTGATGCTCGTTTAACTCAAACACCTCTGGGTCTATGTTAAAAATTTCCGGTTTTTGGTAACGCGATACACTACGTCGATAAGCTGTTTGTCTACGCGTGTACACATGCTCATCTAAATTTTCTCCCGACTCGCTATTTGTTTCGCTCATCGATTCGCGTAGATTCATTTCGACACGTGGACTCATCGAATTTTTCTTTGATACCGTTACCGAATTTTGGTATAAAATAAAACTATATTCGCGAAAGCCAAGCTGTGGAAAGTAGCGAAAGAGACTTACAGTATGATGATATAGAGAACGGCGGCTGCACGCATGTTGGCTGCTAGTGGCTGTCTCTGGAGATGACTAGGCTGCTCGCGCGTGTCGGCGGCTGGTCCGCGCGCCGACAGCTGTATTGCGCGTGGAGGCTGGTGCTGCTACTGCTTGCTGGAGTCCGTCGGCGGCTGGTCCGCACCGACGGCTATACTGCTTTATGCGTTGGCCCAGGTGAGCTTTGTCGGATGAGATCGGCTTTGAGAGCCCAGTTGGACTTAGATGAATTTTCGCAAGGCTCACCGGCACTTGCTCGATTATTGAGGCCGCAGAATTTCCACTCGCTCGGATGGCTGCTGAGTGGCTTGATGTAGTTTAGATCGAAGCGGCCTCGATATAGTTTTTAAGCTCCGACGTTCGTCGTGAGCCTCGGCGGCCACGAGTTTGACTCTCGTGGAGACGTTTTCTTGCGGATGCGCTGCTCGTAGATATTTCGCAGCGGTGATGCTTACGCACCGTGTTGCAGTGGCTGTGATGCGGTGTGCCAAGATTTACCAAGGTGTATGTCTTGCACGATGACATTTTTCGGACCAAGCGTGGTTCCGAAAAATATTTCTTGTATTCTGCTGCTGCCTCGTGCTGCTGCAGAGCCCCACTTTGGGATGCTAGATGTGACGGAAGGAATGGGGCGCTCCTCTGAGAGCGCGAGGAAGGTGGCAGCAAGAAAGACAGCTAGGTGTTCGCTCGCTCGTGTATTGATACTTGGACTGAAAAAAAAAAACACAGCACTTTTCAGTAAAAACAGCGAGTGGCCACTGGTAGTTTTGGCAGGTCTCGGCGAACTGTCTCTATCTCTAGGATATTTAGGTTATCTTTGTAAAAAAAAACACGGTTGTTCGGGTTCTTAGATTGTAAGCAGTTACTTGCATAATACTCAATGGATCTGATATAATTCTCCTCCAGAGGCTTGAATGCTTCACTTTTAAAATAAAAAATCTTTGCAATAGCTTTGGACTACTGGTTCACTCTCAACATTTGTAGTTGTGAATTTCATATCTCAGCATTGTCGATATTAATCTTTAATTAAGATATTTTAATAGTTATACGTTTCGTAGCTACTGACTTTTATTAAATTCAATGTAAGCAGTCCGTAGATCCACAAGTTACAAAGTAAATTAACCTCTTGGACAGCTACTTACACACTTGAGTATCTTTTTTGTTAATATACGTAAACCTGAAAAGAAATAGCAAATACACAAAGCAAAACTTCTCTCTACGGATTCTCTCAATTAGTTGTAAACGTATTGGTAGTTTGTATGAAATGTTTACATTACTGATAGGTTATAACAGCAGACATACATTTTTATTAGCAACACTGCAGCAGACGAAATCTGTACCTATACAAAGTAGCACTGTATATACAAATTTTGATGATAAACCAATCTTGAGAAACTCTACAATTTTAATATTTTATTATTCAAAATAGACTTAGTATGATTTATTAACTCTACCTCCTTGGTTTTTTGCTTAACGACTTCTTTTTTGTTGTCTTTGTTCATCTCTTTTTGTTTTTCCCCTTCCTTGATGTTTGACTGGATGTTGTGTTTTGAGCAAAGATACACTGAAAAAAAACACAGCCGTTTCTGCTGTAGAACACGGCAGTTTTAGCGAGTGTCACCACAGTAGCGACTTTTCAGTAAAAACAGCGAGTGGCCACTGGTAATTTTTAATGAGTAATATGATTAATTAAATTAAAGTTATTAGTAATAATCATTATAAGAGAGAAAAGTACCTTGAATAACGACCATCAACTTATTACCATCCCATTATAGCATGCAGAGTAAATATTAGCAAAGTTACATGAACATTTTTAATTTTGTTACTTATCAGACCCATAATGGCCATTACTTTATATTTTATCATAATACTATCATTACAAAAATTATTTTCTTAAGATTTTTCGTGTTTATAGGGTGATACATAACCTAAATATCCTCGAGATAGAGACAGCTCGCAGAGACCTGCCAAAACTACCAGTGGACACTCGCTGATTTTACTGAAAAGTCGCTACTGTGCCGCACTCGCTAAAACTACCGTGTTTTACAGTAGAAACGGCACTACTTAGAAACTACTTAGAAAATCGTGATCTAAAGCCAATAACGTAAAATAAAGCGTATCGTCTTATAATTATATTATATAATCAAAGCGAACATATGAAATTCTCTGTTACCAAGAATACTTGCAATTTACCCAATATTCTATCTTAAAAGACTACTGATAGAATATATTTTGTTTATTTAAAAGAAATAACATGCTATAAGAATTACATATTACTTATACTATTACATATTATAAGAATATACTATTATATAGAATCGAATTTCTATTTGTGATCTGCTGTCAGAATCCAGACGCAGATCAGTAAATGATCATTGCTCTTCTCAAAAAACTAAAATCTTATACGCGCACAAGACCAAGAAGAGTCGTGTCCGTTTCAAACGTTATCTTGATTTTAAAACCCACCTACACCGCGAACCACAAGTTCTATACAAAAAATATACTTTTTCACATAGAAAGAACATTGAAGAGAGCCAGGCGAGAACAAGCCGTCGCTTAAAACAAAAGTTTCCGCACCCGCCTACGCCACTCGACGCAAATGTTGGAGGCAAAAATATATTACTTAACGAAATACGCAGACATATCAATGGAAGGCAAACGACAACAATGATAGTATTTTAAAAATAACTGATATAGAATACCCGACGCTTCGAGAGTTCTCTGCGGGAAAATATTTCTATTTAAAAAATATGCCGTATATCGAAGGATGGCGACTGAAATGGGAGGTGGCGTTTAAAACGAGCGCTTTTAAACTCACCTATACCACGCGCCGTGAAATACTCCATGCATCACTGTCACTATGTGATCTAACATTTAAATATACTTTGCGAAAATTTAAAAAAAAATTCCGCACGCGTCGCAAATTTCAGTGGAATAATAGTGCAAATGATAAATGTTATTTTCCCATCGTTACTCAAGTATATATCCGCGTTAATACATGAACGTGATAGATTTTCATAGATGTAACAATATTAACAGCATTATTTACTCGGTTATTGGCAGCGCTTACGGGCTGTATGAACCCTCACCCGCTAGTTTCATGAGGAGCGCAGTTTCAGTATATCTGTAGTCTATACATCAAAGACTAATGTGCATTAAGCAACCCAACGCTCCCAGAATTTAATAATTTATTTAAACTACACCTCTGTACATCGAAGTAAGAAAACATTAAATGTGCGAGGTGTAGTTTAAATAAATTATTACATTCAGAGAGCGTGGAGTAAGTGGGTTTAAAAGTTTTGGGTTTTGATTTAGTCATCGCTTCGCTTGCCTTCCTCCGATGTGCCGACGTGTTTTTAAAATAAATTATTACACTCGGGAAGTGTGGGGTACTTTGGTTTTAGTATTTTGGGTTTACATTTATTTCTCGCTTTGCTTGCCTTCTTTCGATGTCCTAACGTGTTTTTAAAGTAAATTATTGTACTCGGGGAGTGTACGGTAATTGGGTTTACACATTTAGGTTTTAGATTTATTCCTCGCTTTGCTCACCTTTCATCGATGTGCTGACGTTTTTTCAAATAAAATTATTGTACTCGAGGAGCGTGGGGTAATTGGGTTTTTTTTTTCAGTGTATATTTAGTCATATTTTTGTTTTCACCTATGGCAAGTAACCAATTTTTAAATGGATTATCTGGATTTTGTAATCGTAAATTCTTACTTAATGATAGTCTTGAAAATTTGTACCATAAAAAACTCCTTTTTACACATGTTTCAAGGATTTTTGTTCTGTTTCTATGCCGTACTATAGGTAGGGTTTGTCTCAAGTCACCAGATGTTACATTAACTTTTCCTGCAAAAGGAAGGTAATTTTTACATATATCACGAAAACATTTATCAATTGCATTAAAAGCATGTTTTGAAACGATTGATATTTCATCCTAAATTATAATTTTTATTTTTTTAATATGTTTACCATATTTTGAATTAGGACAAATATTACACAGTGTTTGTTCATTAATATTTAATGTTAATATGAAAATACTATAGACAGTTTTTCCATTAATTAATAAATTAGCAGCAATATCAGTCCAGGCCATTGTAATAAACGGAACATTCATTGAAATCAAATATTTAATCATCACGTTATGTAAATAACTCTTACCACTACCACCGAGACCATCGATAAAATAATATTTATTTCCTATACTGTTAATTGTAGCATTAATGATCAGATCATAAATTTTTTCTTGATCTGTAAACAAAGAATTAATAAATGTTTTTAAATTTTCACCATCTTTACATACTTGTAATTCGTTATTATATTCTTCACCATCGTAATTATTTTCAATACTAGATATATGGAAATCATTTAATCTCAACCCGTGTAATAATAAAATACTTTCTATGTTTTTCAAAGATCTTTGTTCTGCTTGAATTTTTGGTAATTTCGGGTCCATAAAGTGACATTTATATTTATCGTATAATTTTAACGAATTAATAGGTCTTTGAAATACAAGAATGTATGCAAATAATTCACACATGGATTTTGGAAACTTGAATACTGCAGCTTCTGCCAAACATTTATTCCATTCTTCATCAGAACTAATAATACCTCTTGATATACAAGCATTTCCATATTTATCATAGATAATTCTATCTACAGTACGTATATCCGCGCAAATGATTTTGCAACACTCGCTTCGCTCGTGCGAAAAACCTCGAGCAAGGTAGAAAAACATCTCCCACAACAGTGTCATAATATACTATTATAGTTTTAATCGTACTACATATTTCTACATTAATATGACATTCTAAAAGTAATAATAAATATGGATTGTATGGTACGACAAAACTGTTATATGCAACACTATGTTTTGAAAACGTAATTTTATATTTTATACTACGTATACACCCTATTGAATTTACTTAAAATTCTAAGATACGCTTATTAAGTTTGTTATTTTAATTAAATAATACAATTTTCCAATAGTAAAACCTTATTCGAATATATATGTATTGAAACTACTAGTTATAACTACTGTTATAAAATGTTCGTTGTATTAAATAGATTTATTCACACTCAGCAGTATAGTTAATCTTATGAAACGTTTTTGAAATCGTGCTTTTTGATTAATTGAAATTTTTCAATATGACAATCTAATTGAACTATTTCAAAAATATTTTGCAAAAATTAATTATTATCGAAGATACATCTAATATTTAGCAGTATATTTAATAATGACACATCGAATGATTGAATATCATTTTAATCAATATGTAAATCGCGAGCGAAGCGAGCGTTCTTTGCTAGTTTGTAGTTAAAATATTGCAAAAGCGATATTTTTAGGAATTTCCAGATTTATTTTTTCAAAAATTATACCTTTCCACTATTCTAGCACTTAAAATTTTACCTTTCGTTATAAATCAATTCGTAATAATCTCCAAATATATGTTTGTAGCAAAGAAAAAATCTCAAAACTAAATTCAATACTTTGAAAAAATAGCAAGTAGTTTTTGAAGCACAATATTCTTGCTTTAATAATTTTGCTTTACGATATTGATTGTAGAGACGATAAATTTTTATATTTTTGCGGGGATTGGTCTTTAAGTAATCAATAAGTTGTTTTCAGTGAGTATGCATATAATTTACTCTATATTATTTACCGTTTTTTATAAAAAATTGCACAAAATGATTTAAAAAATATTTTATTGCTCTTATTCTCAGAATTCACAATAAATAATAATTATGCATATGCGTTGTTAAAAATGGTATTTCTTGCATTTTTTTCTTGCACACTTTTTATACTATTTTCACAATATTCAGTAGACGTATGCTTAGGTATAACAAATGCTCTACCTAGAAATGACTTTAGGTGCTCAGCACACTTTGCAGCGTCGATTATTATTCTTATCATTATAAGAATATCAGTAGATAAACAAAGATGATACTGCGGCAGGATGATACTGCG
>JAZHPH010000476.1:23421-60897 GCA_037356405.1 Nasonia oneida | reverse complement strand
GATTTCCCTGACGTGATAGGGACAAACGGACCCTGGATTCGGGTTCAATGACCCAAAAAAACATACACATGCGTTTTTTCAGATTTGTTTACGGACTTTCGTCAATTTGACCTCTAAATGACCTTGACCCTGACGTGATAGGGACAAACGGACCCCGGATTCGGATTCAGCGACCCAAAAAAACATACACATGCGTTTTTTCAGATTTTTATACAGACTTTCGTCAATTTGACCTCTAAATGGCCTTGACCCTGGCGTGATAGAGACAAACGGACCCCGGATTTGGATTCAGCGACCCAAAAAACATATAGATTCACCCACGGGGTCTATAAAAACAATTTTTTTTTTTTAACAAGAGAGCAGAAAATGTACATTTTTATACAAATTTCTTATATTGGGGGTGAATTTCGAGGGTGTAAATGGGGTGCAGGTGTAAGGGGACTAATTTTCCCTTAATCTATTACCCTTAAGCTTTCCAATTCTTTTTTTTTTCATCTTTATTCTATGAGGCGCTACTTAATTTTGTCCATACCAAAGTCAAAATAAAACATAGTGTGGCAGCTCGACTAATTGTAAGCTTAGTGGTAGCAAACGAGGGAAACACCACTACCTATCGCAGACCAGGTTTTGGGAAATCTATACCGGACGTAACTTTCGCAAGCGAAACGACAATCCGCAAAATCAAGGATTGGCATGTCATGGAGGAATATACTGCAAGTGAACACCAGTATATACTTTTTGACATCCAGAACGACCACAGAAACAGGACCAGAGAAAGAAAAAACAGACGCCACGGTGGAATACCCGGCGCATGAACCGGGACAGACTTGCTGAAGAGATGCAAAGGGCGGAGCTCCCATCAATTGGGCTCCCTCAGCAACTAAACGGACGCAAAAAAGCCGAAGCACTAGTAGAATGTACAACACGTCTCATCACGGAGTTGTGCGACGCAGCTATGCCAAGGGTGTCTTGCGGCCATATAAGACACCCAGTATACTGGTGGACGGAGGAAATTGCAAAACTCAGAAAAGATTGCTTTCACGCTAGGAGGGAGGCTCAAAAAGCTCTGAAAAGACAAAGCCCTCAAGCCCAGGACTTGTACGAGAGACACGACCGGGCGCGAAAAAGGCTGAGGGACGCGATAAAGGAAAGTAAGCGACACTGTTGGGCAAAGATTGTTGACGAAGTGGAGAAAGATTCGTTTGGCGACGGATATGCGATCGTTACCCGAAAGACAGGCGTAATGAAACAAACGGAGCCCATGGAGGCAGAAGTGATAGAAAAGGTAATTGATGGGCTGTTTCCCACACACCTCATCAGACCTCAGGCAGAAAGAACGAATATGCCGATAGACGAGATACCCCCTTTCACCGATGGGAAAGACGGAGGAAGCGCTGATTAAACCGCAAATACTTAGCGCCGTACGCGAAGCGGGAGACCTCTCTGATAAGCAGTATGGCTTTAGAAAAGGACGATCGACCATAGGGGCCATCAGGGAGGTAACAGACGCGGTAAAGAGGGTAGAAGAGGTTAGACACGCGACTAGAGACATCGTAGTTTTGGTAACGTTAGATGTAAAAAACGCGTTCAACTCAGCAAGATGGATCGACATAAATGATGCCTTAGAGTCTTTCGGTGTGCCGCAATACATTATGCGTCTTACGGAAGATTATCTGAGGGATCGGGTTATAGAGTATCACACGAAGCAGGGACGTAGAAGAATACCTATAACTGCAGGAGTAGCACAGGGTTCGATCTTAGGGCCGGACTTCTGGGGCATCTTGTACGACGGGCTTCTAAAACTCGAAATGCCGGGAGGCGTGATGCTTGTGGGATACGCAGACGACGTAGCCGCGGTTATAACGGCACGTAACGTGGACATCGCGCAAGCGAAACTAAACGCGATTATGAGTAGAGTGCTATGGTGGATCTCGAAGCACGGCTAGACTTTAGCGCTTAATAAGACCGAAATATTCCTCCTGACAGGAAAGCGCATACCTACCATCATACCGATGAAGGTAGGCGGCGAGACTATAACGACGAAATTATCAGCAAAGTATCTAGGGGTAACTCTGGACACGAAGCTGAACTACGGAGAACATCTAAATCGCGTCTGTAAAAAATCCATGACTAGAATAGGTCAGCTTAGCCGACTCATGGCCAACGTGCGCGGGCCTAGCCCAACAGTCAGGCGGCTACTCATGGCGACCACCAACTCTATCCTATTATAAGAAGCACAGGTGTGGGCCGACGCGATGAGTATGAATAAGTATCGGAACAAGATAACGGCTGTACAGCGACGGGCGGCCCTTAGAATAGCATGCTCCTACCGGACGGTTGCGGCCGAGGCATCGATGGTAATCGCGGGGGTAATCCCCGTGGATCTTCTTGCGACTGAACGCAAGTGGATCTACGAGGCTCGCTTAGCGTCGAATAGCATCTCGATCGCCGCGGAAGAAAGAGAAAAAACAATGCGCAATTGGTAGACTAGGTGGACCGAATGTCCAAAGGCTAGGTGGACTAGGAACCTCATTAAAGATGTATGCCCGTGGGTGGACAGGAAGGAATTTATAACAATTATAAATAACAATCATTATTCATTAAAAAATTAATAATGATAATAATAAAAATTAAAATAAGAAAAATATTTTAATCATACTTTTCCCCACCACGAGCGGCCTTTTTCCCCCTTTCTCAGCCGCCGCAGGGAAAGGACGGCAGAGCGCTTAGTTCGTCTCGTCATCCCGACGTACACGCACGTCTCGTTTACGCTAAAGAATAAAGACCAAGTTTCACGCTGAATCTTTTGTTCTCTTTCTTGCCCTGTCTCCTTGCGCTTTGCTGAATAACCCGCTCAATCCCAACAGGTTATGCGCCCAGCACGTTTCCACTGCGCAGGAACAAAGGAAAAAGGACAGTAGAAAAATGTCGCAGTACAAGTGGTCGAAGGATAGTGAAAACGGCCGTAAGTACAAATAAAAATTTAAAAAAGGTAATAAGCATGACCGGATAACGTCGGAAAACGCGAAATAATGATTATGTAAAATCGCGGAAAACGCGACACGGAAGTGAAAAGTGACGAAACGCACGAAAAACATAATTAAATTAAAAAAACGCGAGTGTCTAAAAAAAGGAAAATGTAGAAGCACGAAAATGAAAAGCGCGATCGAACAAAAAGGATATCCTTTTATAAAAAAAAAAAAAAAAAACAGAGTCGAGATGCCGAAATGTCCCGGGACAAAGGACAAAGCATGCAAACGAAAAACAACCGTTCCTAGAAAGCCGGGAAGTCAAAATAACAATTCCGGGAACGTGCTCAGTTTCAAAACATGATGCCGCACGTGGAGATGCAACAGGAGGGAGGGAGAGAGAACGAGAGTCTCTATCCCACTGTAGCCCACGATGCGTACGGCTGGTGCGAAAGAGAGAGGGAATACAAGCCGAGCGCAGCAAAGCATTCAAATCAGTCACGTGAGAGAAGGAGTAGTGGTGCATACCACAGATGCTACAGGCGCAGCCATCTTTGGCGCGTAAGGAACAGGCATGCGCACGTTCTATGGCTGGCCCAAGCGGCAGCCATTGTGGATGAAATCGCTCTGTCTCTCTCTGGAACGCGAACGGGGACGTACATGCGCGCGGAACTAGTGAAATGGAGGGAGAATGGACGAGTTCGCTCTCTCTCTCTCTCTCTCTCACTCTCTCTCTCTCTCTCTCTCTCCCTCTCTCTCTCTCTCTCTGGTGAGTCGCTTTGACAGCTTTTCATTCTGCTCCTACTTTCGCACTGCTTTTCTGCCGCTTCTTGCCTTCGGGCCCTCTTTTGTTGTAGATTGTTGCACGCTCTTTTTTGCAACCTTTACGACGACATATAAATCGCTGAAGGTTGCAACTTATTTTCAACATATTTTCTGCACAAACTTTCTGCACGGCTTCTAACCTCAAAATCTACTCGGCTCGGCTTGGCTTGGTTTCCCGCTCGCACGGCGTCTCTCTCCGCTCCTAATCAACATCGAGGAGACATCTACCGCATCGAGGGAGAACTTCTAAGGCGTCTGCACATTGTTTGAGGTCGGTGCTTTCTCGCTCTTTACACTAACGCTCCATCTAGCCGTAAGAGTTTTAACAACGACTATACCACTCCGTCGATAACTCAACATCACATCACGAATTTCTGCTCTACCGACTGCCAGTAAGTTATCGACGAAAATGAGTGAAAACGGCGAAAAGAGCGGGGAAGTGCCTTTTCGGCAATGCGGCAGCTGTAAGCAGCCTATTCAGCACAAGGAGCCGAAAAGGTGTGCTTTTTGCAAGCTCCATTACCACGTCAAATGTCTGAACACCATCAACATCAAGACAGTCGTGGTAAACGATAGGCAGTTTATAGCCTGTCCTCCCTGTGCGGACGCCAAGGGTGCCAAAGCGGGGCCCAGGTCAACATCGGCGGCGGGGGTGACTGCGACAACAGCGGCTAAGACCACCCCAAAACAACCGGGGATGAAGAAGAGGAGATCGGCACCACCATCAGCCAGCACTTCACGAAGTACTTCACCAACTCGCTCACCACCAACCATCGAAGCTACATTGAAGGACATTCGTGAAGCTCTCGATGACATCCGCAATGCTCATGCGGAAGCCATCCAGACACAAAACATCGTGTCGGAGAGGATCTCGAGAATTGAGCAACGTCTTAGCCCGCTGGAGAAGCGCCTAAAGACCCTCGATGAGCTGCCTGCACTCAAGACTCGCATACTTAATGCTGAGTCCACCATCACCGAGTTGCAGGCGCAAGTCCAAGATCTCTCATCGAGGAGCCCAGCATTGCAGCAGGACAACAACAACAGCAACAACAGCAGCAGCGCTGCGGAAATTAGCAGCCTCCGCAGTGAGCTGGCTGAGGTCAAACGACGGCAGGAGCAGACCTCAAATAGTGTTGTTGTTATCACGGGCTTGCACTATACCCGTGAGACCTCGCTGCATCTTCTCGCGTTTGCAGTCATAAACGCACTTGACCCTACGGTCCTGCGGAGAGATATTGCATCCGTCAGGGTCATGGGTAGGCTCGATGCACCCCGGAACACCGCCAGGAGTGACGGCAGATTGCCACCACTGGCCGTCACCCTCTCGTCGAGTGCACTAGCACGAGCAATCGTTGTTGCCAAAGCTCGTAAACGCAAGCTCCACACCAACGAGCTGGACGCAACCGTGATGGAGGAGGCCAAAGCTCTGAGCCCTGACCACCAAGGGCTCATAAACATCAATGAGCTACTCCCCACCGACGTCCACAAGCTGCGTTCACGGGCTAGGCTGGAAGCCAAGAGGAGGCAGGGCTGCCGAACGTTCGTCAGGGACGGGAGACTGTTCGTCCGCTGCAACGATGACAACGAGCGTGCCACCGTCATTACCACCGACGCCGAGCTGGATAATTTTTTAGCTCGGATCCCGCTCGCCGTAAACATCACACCACAATGAAGCTGCCACACATACATTTCATCCCACCACGTCCGCCATCAAGCTCATCCGCCGTGTCTCCATCGGGTTCTGAGGTATCTGTCCGAAGGTCTAAGGGTCTGTCATTTTAATGCGAACTCTCTCACGGGTCACATTGAGATGATCAGGCTCTTTTTATCCACTCGCTCTTTATTTCACGTAATAGCTGTTACTGAGACCTGGCTAAGCGAGAAGGTGACATCCATCCCTTCGCTGGATGATTACCTGCTCTACAGACGAGGCAGAAACAGAAACGGTGGAGGTGTGGCCCTCTATATACACAAATCTCTGACGGTTAGTGTTATTTCAACATCCGACGGTGAATGGTCCGGCAAGCCAGGCAAGCCTGAATACCTCTTTTGTGAGATATCGGCCAAGGGAGTTTCTCCCATCTTCGTGGGGGTTGTGTATCGTCCACCTCATGCTCCTTTTTTCCAAGGCTCTAACTTTATTAACGAACTAACAACTCACATGCACAACTACTCCACGAAGGTTATAATGGGGGACTTTAACTCTGACCAACTATCCTCATCTGAAGATGCCAATTTCATCAGGGCCTTCATTGATGAGAACTCCCTTTCGTCCGTTCCCTATGGTGCCACACATCATAAACAGGGTTCTGACACCTGGCTTGATCTGTGCCTAATCGACGAGCAGGATCGCCTGCAGTCATACTGGAAGACAGACGCACCTTTCATCAACGGACACGACCTTATCACGGCCACTCTCGACATACAGATTCCACGCTACGTACCAAATATATACTCATACAGAAACTTTAAAGGAATCAGCGCTGAGAAGCTGAGAGACTTTCTTAGCGACTGTGACTGGTCATCTCTCACCACCTCATCACTTGACGACTGCATATCTTTACTCAACGCTAACCTCACTAACGCCATCAACCACCTCGCTCCATTGCGGACTGTGACTCCAGGACGACAACGTCACCCGTGGTACGCTGCGGCTCTTCGTGGCCTTGTATCCGAGAGCAATAGACTTTACAGGCGTTTCAGGGACTCCAGGCTCGAATCAGATCGACGCGCTTACAGATTAGCTAGAGACTATGCTCACAAACAAGTCGAGGAGGCCAGGCTGAATTATTACTATTCACGCCTGTCCACCTTGACTGATATTGCTGAGATCTGGAAAGAGCTGGAGAAACTTGGAATTTCTGCCACCAAGGCCCCCTTACCATCTAGATTCACCACAGATGAACTCAACACGCATTTCAGCGCGATCTCAAACGATCCGCTGGCTCCTGCTGTTGAGGATTATCTTGTTACCCTGGAAAGTCTTGACCTCCCGGAACATTTCGAATTCAAACCTATAACGGAATCGGACGTGTTGGCTGCGGTATCGCACTTTGACACTCAGGCCAGGGGAGCGACGGCATCCCACAGGTTGTCATCTCAAAAGCTTTGCCGGTTCTTGCTCCCTTACTAAGTCATATTTTCAACCTGTCCCTTAGCGAACCCTGCTTCCCATCTGCCTGGAAAATGTCACTTGTGCGCGCACTCAACAAAGTCAGCTCACCAACAGCCCTGACTGATTACCGTCCGATTTCACTTCTCTGCTTTCTCTCCAAGGCTCTGGAGTGGCTAGTGCATAGGCAAGTCTCAGAATACCTTGAATCAAGGCTATTACTAGATAACCTTCAAACAGGCTTCCGCACTGGTCACAGCACTCAGTCTGGCCTAATTAAGCTAACTGATGATGTCAGAGCTGGGATAAACAAAAAGAAAGTAACACTACTCCTTCTCTTTGACTTTAGCAAGGCGTTTGACACTGTGTGTCACGTCAGGCTCCTGAGAAAGCTATCCACCTTCGACTTCTCAAAGCAAGTCATCCGCTGGTTTGCCTCCTACCTCTCTGGTAGAGAGCAGGCCGTCGTTGGTGACAATAACGAACGTTCTTCTCCTCGGCGTCTCAACATCGGCGTTCCGCAGGGGTCCGTTCTGAGTCCACTGCTGTTTGCATTGTACATCAATGACATCGGTTTCTGCCTTGATACCGATGTTTTCCATCTCATCTACGCAGATGACTTGCAAATTTACAGTCAATGCCACCTCGAAGAGCTCAATTCTTTATCAAACAAGATGAGTGCCAATGCTGAGAGGATTACTGGTTGGGCTGAACAGAATAAGCTAAAACTTAATGTTGCTAAAACTAAAGCAATTGTCCTGGGCTCTCCCTACTACATAAACGCATTACCCTCAACAGCTAACACTTTCATTAACATAGGGGGTGCCCAGGTCAGCTTTGAATCTTCCGTGCGTAATCTGGGATTGGTGCTCGACTCTAAGCTTACGTGGAGGGAGCATATTACACAAGTGTGTAAGCGTGCTCACACACTAATGTACAGGCTTTACTTTTTCAGGAAAAGCACCAATCTCAGGTTGCGCAAGCACTTAGTGCAGGCCCTCCTGTTTCCTCTTATAGACTACTGTTCCCTCGTATACTGTGACCTGACGCAGGAACTCGACCTAAAACTTCAGAGGCTCGTGAATACAGGAATTCGGTACATCTATGGTGTAAGAAGAGATGAGCACATCTCCCCATACAGGCGGGAGTTGCAATGGCTAACCACTGCCGGACGCAGGAAGTATTTCACTGTTTGTTTCCTAAGAAAAATGTTTCACACAGCCGTACCATCATACGTACTGGCATACTTTGACCGCGTGACACTTCGGCCTGTTAGGGGGGAGGTGATACCTCTGGATATTCCGACATTCGCGACGGAGACGCTGAGGAACTCGTTTCATATCAGCGCCTCATACCTATGGAACAACCTGCCATCTCACATTCGTAACACTACATCTGTCTCAGGTTTTAAGAGACTAGCTAAAGAGCACTTTCTTGAGCTTGAAAACACAAACACTTGAACTCGCTTGTACACATTCACTCAAACGCACACACACACACGCCTGTACACACTCACGCAAACGCACACACTCACACACTCTCGCTTGACCCATCTTCACATTATCATACTTTCACAATACACTCTTTTTTGCTGTACTACTATTGCTGCTGTATACAATTTATCGTACAACATATTGTACGTCAAATAAATCTAATCTAATCTCTCTCTCTCTCTCTCTATCTCTCTCTCTCTCTCTAAGGAACGGAGGGAGAATGTGTGTACGCTAGGAGACGACAGGTGTTTGGTTTTACTAATTTTAGTTTTACAAATTTCTTTACCATGGAAGAACTGGCAGCCCTGATTGCGGTGGTAAAGAACACGAGAGATCGGACAATTCTGTTGAGGGAACCACCAAGCTGCGCTGCCGACTTAATTGAGATGGGTCCGACCAACCTAGGCCAGGATAAGGAAGCGATAACGTGGAAAACTGCCAACAGGATGATATCCTATATGAGTAACCGGGAAGTGATGATGAAGGCCTTGGCAGAGAGTATGGATACTCTGGTGAAATGCTCGGTCAGAAATACGGATGCGATTGTTAAACTAAGCAATCATTATCAAGCCGCTCAATGTAATGTAATGCCTGCTGTTCAATCCATAAAGGAACGCTCTACTGAAGGAACAGTCAAGCCTGCAGACAAGAGTTTGTTCCATAGTGTCGGAGCATAAATAAACATTTATGCTCAACCAAGATTTATTCACCGCTTTTGAAGAAGAACCAAGTCATGGAAAAGGCTAAGGTTCCGGACGTGTCAGCCATCGGGTTGGTGGACACCGATGAGGATGAAAGACCTAGGAAACGACTGAACGTCACTGCACCTGTGGGACATTGGAGCCAGGAACAGCAGCAGGAGGTATCATGGGATGAAAACCCCATGGCTCAATCCATGCTGGACAAGCATACGTACAGGGATTGGCGCAAAGAGGCGACAGAACACTTGGGAAAGGGTCACAAAAATCTAAGATTAAGCCCAGGACGTGAAGTAAGTAACGATTCTTTGAATTTACTTGATTCTATGCTTACAAACCAGGAAAAAGCCAGTCAGCAGATGTGCTGTACACACGGTGGGAGTACGGCAAACAGATCTAGCATGGCTGAGTTTAAACTCAAGCAAGCTAGTATTACACGGACGTACAGACTCAAAGCTAACTCAGAATACGCTCGTTTCGAGGACTTCCTCTTCTCAGAGCTGAAGTCTCGAAAGTTGTTTTATATTTTCAGCAACGAAAGCAATCTAGTCCCGGAGGATGAACTCATGCATGACAAGAATGTGGTAAGAGAGATAATACTTAATCGTATGACTCTATTCTAACGCTCCCAAACACGAACACACGCTAGAGAAATTTGTGGTAGACTCAGGTGCCACGAGCCACTTAACAAATTCACGAATGATTTTTACTAGCTTGAACAATCAGGTGAAAGGTATAGTAGGTTGTGCGAATAAAAATCCAAAAGCGGACTTGCATATACAAGGTCAAGGCAATGTAACAGTTGAATTAAAGAATGGCAAAAGGATAGAATTAAAAAAGGTAATATACGCAAAAGATCTCAGCAGGAATCTACTCTCACTGAAGAAGGTTTTGGAAGGATGTTCGAAGATCCATTCTGGATCGTTGAACTCAAGACATGCACAGATGAAATGAACGTAAACGTACAAGAAGCACTAGTGATCGCGGAAACAGAAAATGGCAGAACAACAAAGAGAGTAAGATTCGCTGATCAAGAAAACAATACGAATGAACAGGATACGGAAATACAACAGGACAAAGTCCTAGACACTGAATTTATGGCACATACGTCTAGGACATCCGTCTATAAGCAAGGTTAAGAAGTTAAAGAAAATCTACCCAGATATTAAGAACTTCAAGGAGACGGATCACGGCAATTGCATACAGACATGTGAGATTTGTAAAATCGCTAAAATGAACAAAATAAAGTTTGACAACAACAGGGAAAAGGCCACCAAGCCGTTACAGAGAGTAAGTGCGGACACTATGGGTCCAATTACTCCTGCAACGCATCCGAAGAAAGCCAGATTTATAGTCGTTTTGGTAGACAACTACTCTAGATATGCTATGGCTTACGCCGTTGAACACAAATCTGATGCACCTGAGTGTATCGACGACTTTGTTAAAACTTGCAGAAACACTGGAGGAGAGGACTACAAATTCTGCTACCTGGACTGTGACCAGAGCACAGAATTTACAAGTGAAAGAACAGCCAAGGTACTGCGGAAGTATGGAGTAGAACTGAGAACCGTCTGTCCATACACACCTCAGCTCAACGGTATAGCCGAGCGCTATAATCAGACTATACAAAAGATCATTCGAGCACTTATGTTCGACACACGGATGCCTGCAAACGCTTGGGACTTAGCACTAAAAGCCGCAGTCTATATATACAATCTTACGCCACACAAAACTCTGGATTTTCACTCACCACTACTCATGCTTAATCCTAAGAATAAGGTAAGAATTAACCAACTGAAAAGATTCGGTTGTGTTGCCTTTGCTAAGATCTTCGACAAGCCCAAGACGAAGTTTGATCAATTAGCGATCAAGACAGTGCTGGTGGGATACACAGACACTGGATACTTGCTACTCAACCCCGAGGATGGTAAGATTTACGAAAGCCGCAACGTCAAGTTCCATGAGGACCAAGTATTCGGAGATGTGTACAAAGAGAAGGACATTAACAACTGGACGATTGCAAACGAACAGTTGTGCAAGGAAACCTGGATGACGCACAAAAGCACAGATACATCGACACAGAAGTGTCATATACCGGAATCAGAGCCAGTTGCTAAGAGGAAACGAGGACGTCCAGCCAAGAACTCACAGACTGCAGAGAAGCCCAAAGCTGCAGAGTCTGAACAGGCAAAGAAGGAACGTCCACCCAAACGAAAGGCAGCCATGAAAAGCGCAGCACACAGTGCTGAAGAAATAAGTCAGTATGAAATTCAAGCTCTGGTCGCTGACATCAACGGTGACCCGAAGTCTTATAGAGATGCTATGGCAAGCTCTGACGCAGTCAAATGGAAAGAATCGGTACAGAAGGAGGTAGACGCTCTCAACAAAAATCAAGTTTTCGAGGTCATCGAAAGACCAAGCAAAAATGGAAAACGATTAAACGTGCTGGACTCAAGGTGGGTCTTTAGAAAGAAAATTACAAGTACAGGTAACGCTGACTACAAAGCTAGGATAGTAATCAGAGGTTTCAAGGACATGAATCTTTATGATTTATGCGAGACTTACGCACCAGTCTCGAGACTGCCCTTGGTACGAGAAGTTATATCAATTGCTAATAAGTTCGATTTGATTCTTTGACAGCTAGATGTTAAAGCAGCTTTCCTTCACAGCCCAATCAAACGGGAAATTCTGATGGAAATTACAGACGGATACGCAGAGCAGAAGATACAAGGCAAGGACACGGTGTGGAGATTAAAGAAATCTCTGTATGGACTGAAAACCAGTCCAAAGAATTGGAACTTGTATTTCACAGAACACGCAGAGAAGATGGGATTCAAAGCAAGTAGAAGAGATCCATGCCTATTTCTCCTTAACGAAAAGGACACAGTTGTCATACTCCTGCTCTATGTCGATGACATACTCTTGGCAGGAAACAAGGAAGAAAGGCTGGATCAAATTCAACTTGAACTGGCTAAGCGATTTGATATGAAACTCCTAGGAGAACCGAAAGAGTTTCTAGGATTGTTAATCACACGAAATCAGTCTAAAAAAGAGATCAAGCTAGATCAAAAGAACGCTATGGTGTGATAACAAGGCAGCAGTAGCCTGCACCCAAATGGATGAAAGCAACAAACTCAGGCACATGACAGAGGTTCACGAGGATTATGTCAAACAGTGTGCAGAACACAAGCTAGTAGAAATTAAGTGGATATGCTCTAAAGAACAGAGTGTTCATAAAGCCTCTTCCCCATGAAACTCATTTTAAGCTATGTAAGTCTTTGTTCAATTTCTGATGTGTTTTCACGTGTTTTAGAGTGAGTCTACAATCTCAACCAAGGCTGCGACCCTAAAGGTGCACATCTCCCAACGGGAACCATACCAAAGGCAACCTCTGCCAAAGACAAACCGAAGAGAGTGGACCGGCTCGACCAACACTACAAACACAGATACTACACACGGTCAACCCTTACACACACACAACATAAACACTTACACTATAGTCTATAATCTTTTGTTACACCCCTAACGAAGCCAGGGTGATCTCTGCTCCGAACGGCTATCGGGAGGGAGTGTTAGATTTAAGAACACCCAGGAGGGTTCCCAGGCTAGTCTTTAAGAACGCTAGCCATTCTACGCTGCGCGTAGAGTGAGCATAGCTCCCCACCACTAGCGGCCCTTTTCCCCCTTTCTCAGCCGACGCAGAGAAAGGACGACAGAGAAACCACTCAAACTATGTGGGTAACTTACGGTACATCTCTCTACTACACGACAAGAGTCCTGAAACTTGCAGTACGGAAAAGGACAGTCGAACAGCAATTCTACGTGATTAGGAAGCCACAGGTTTTCATTACGAAATTTGAATATACAATATCGAAACTAACTTCAATTAAATACAATAAAACTTAAAATAAATTTGTGGAAATACTGTGACATCAAATGAGTGTGTTGACAAGTTCTTACTAGAGTCTAAAAAAAGTAAAAATATAACTCAAATTAACTGTAACACTATTATTGTGAAGAGAGTAATAATTCTCCTACGTCGACTCGATCCCTCGGTGGATATTCAAAAATAGAATGATGTTGGTTCTATCGGTCTTCCCGAGGCAAGTTGTGTGTGTGTGTGTGAAAGGAGAAAAAAACCACAAGAATTTTTCTTTTTTCTTTCTCCGACGTTTCGGTGGTCAATGCCACCCTTATCAGGAAAATTCGGGACCGAACAGCTGAGAGAGCAACGCCTCTATCTCCTCTCCCCCTGACGTTTGGCGGGGTTGAAACATATCCCGTAATATCCGCATGTATATACGGGCGATCGACTACAGTTTCTTTTCCTGATGAGGGTGACATTGACCACCGAAACGTCGGAGGAAGAAAGAATAAAAACTCTTGTGGTTTTTTTTCTCCTTCCTCACATACAACTTGCCTCGGGAAAACTGATAGAGCCAACATCATTCTATTTTAACTGTAACACTATTTATTCATAGATAATAAGATATTTAATTATTCTGAAAATTTTTCTAAACTAGCATTGTAAGGATATCTAATAGAACAGTAGATACGAACATCAACCGACTACACCGGACAAATTTGAGTAAAAAAGTTGCAAACAGATTATCCAATGCTTACATGAAGGTAAGTTTATGGACAACAGTAATACAGTTCACCTTAGAGTCTTGGCAAACACGGGTGTCTAACTGTTCGTATACGACAGTTTAAAGTCACGAGTCTTTACAATCAAATCTAAAGAAAAGGCATTTTAGCTGATGCATAACTACTTAATAAATTAACAATTGTTACAAATCTACTAACAGTTTCACCTCAACGAGAATTTTTCAAAGCAGTATATTTTAATAGTGCTTAACTTTTCAACCAGGGGGAGAAGACAAGATAGGATGAAGTTCGATAATCTATAATAGATCAATATTTTACATGTACTTACTATTATTGAGATCCTACTAAAATTAAAAATTAGTAATATCTTAATCATCTCAATGTAGTAAATTTTTAATTTGTGTGACTGGAATGGTTTAAAGATACTGATTGTTATGCATGTACAATATGCAAACTAGTATTTAGTAGCAACCAACGATATTGCTCAATTTTACTGACTTAACCGAATGGTCTCAATGAAAGTTCTGCGCGCAAATACAGTCTCAGCCAGAGCATGTACTTAACTGTTTAATGCAACGCAATACAATTAACCAAAAATCTATACCTATATATTCTTAATATAAAATACACTAAATATATATTACACTCTTAATATAAAATACAATTTCGTACTTACCAATACCACCATACGTACGCATTGTAGTCATATATTTTGAGCCTTTAATCTCCTTACTGCTATTATCGTACCAATTTAATACATCTAATACTGCTTGGGGATTTTTCTTTTGCTCTTGTTTACTTATGTTGCTGGACATAAGCAGTCTTGCCCAAGCTTCAGGCATTCCCTGAAAACAATTTCATTAATTAAATACGACTAATACTGAAACGCTTTGTTTTTCACATACGGCACACGACTATTCTCAAAGGTTAAATTCAACACGCACATAGAAAATTCACTTAACACACAAATTTTTGATATCTTGAAATCCAATAATCATAGTTAGAAAGGACGGTGAAATGTCATTAAACTTTCAAGGACATTTATGCGATATTGAGGCAAAAATGACTCCATATTTTTCATTTGCCGGATTTAGTATTTATCGCAAAAATACTAAAGATGTATGGGACGGCAGATCAACTACAAATTTTGGACTACTTGGAATTCGTTTTAGATGAGCAAAGCAATCAGCAAAGAGTTGGTTGGTTATTTATACGATTCTGAAAAAATCATTGAATCGCTCTCTCTCTCTCTCTCGCAACTAATTTTTTTCGTCTTAAATAATAATAATATTTGTAATGCAGAGAAAAATCCACTATATTAAAATTGTATACTTGGTCGATTTTCTAAAAACCCTCCAAAGCTCATTAAAATAACAAAATTAAATTTATTTTACGGTAAGAATGTTCTTTATACTTGAATCGTTCTGGTCACCAAAAAAAAAAAAATTTAATTGTATAAAATTCCAATTAGTTTTTAGCAATAAAAGCACTTAAAAAATGTTCGACCGCCAGTCCAGATTTGTTTTTGCATTTATTCACCAAAACTCGCTGTATATTATAAATAAAAAACTTTGTAATTGTATAAACAGGTACTTTTACTACATTTTCAAGATTTAGTCCAGATGCATTGGAAGCTGTGAGAACAATTCCAAAAAAATAGAAGGGATTGATGTATTGGTTATTATATTTTCGACATTATATTGTGACATATATAAATATGTATACACATGGATTAATGAAGATAATTTTAAAATTGATCTAAATGAGAAGGATGCTGTGAATATTTATTTGTGTAGATATGTGGTTTTTTTTTAAAGCCATCTATTATTGAATATGAAATGACAAATGCTGTATGTATTCATGCATATCACAAGATGTAATCTGCAGATTTCATCCAGATAAAAGGGATCCTGCAAATAACTATTTATGCAGATACATATGATAAAAATGTACATTCCTATTATAAAAAATGTACGAAAAACATATCAAAAGATGTAATCTGCAGATTTGGTCGACATAAAAGGGATGCTGCGAATAATTATTTGTGCAGATATGTTTTTTTTCAGAGCTCTGTGTTTGTGAATATAAAATGACGAATGCTGTGTGTATTTAGGCATATCACAAGATGTAATTTGCAGATTTCATCCAGATAAAAGAGATGCTGCGATTAAATATTTGTTCAGATGTTTTTTTAAGCTATGTGTTTGTGAATATGAAATAATGCATACTGTATGTATTTATGCATATTACAAGATGTTATCTGCAGATTCAGTCCTGCATTGATTCGATTTGATTCGATGCATCAGGACATTCAAATTATTAATAAATAATATCATTCAACAATAAAAGTTTATGTATAATTATTATTTTTGTCAATAATAACAACAACGTTCTATTCTTTTTATTATAGGAATACATTTTCTTCTTTGATAAAGATGAAATCGTTTGATTCAATATTTTGGTAAAGAATAACTCGACATTTATTCTTTCGAAATGACAAAAGAAAATTTTATTCTTTTAAAAACATTAAACCGTGAGATTTAATCTTTAGAAAAAAATAAATTGTGCGATTTATTTTTTTTAAATTACGGAGTAAAATATTTTTTTTACAAAAATTAAACTGTGAGATTGAATCTTTACAAAAGAATAAACTGTGTTATTTATTTTTTTATAATAGTGGGCCAAAATTTTATTTTTTGCAAAAGATTAAACTGAACCTTGTATTCTTCACAAAAAAATAAACTGTAACTTTAATTCTTTTGGTACTCGTCAATAGTATTAAAGTAATGATTTGTACTTTCCCAAAGAAGTAATCGGAGCATTCATTCTTTCCAGCGCCTGTTTTTGTTTTTTAGACTTAAGAGTCTAATAGTAGCCATAATTACTTTTATAGAATGTTAACTGTATTGAATATATTTACTTATACTCGACGGTAATTAAATCTCGTGGAACGTTTTTTAAATCTTGCTTTTAATTGGTTAGAATTTATCATCGAGTGTACATCTAATATGTAATAGTATATTTAATAATGACACGTCAAATAATTAAATATTATTGCAATTAATTAATTTGTAAATCGCGAGCAAAGCAAGTATTTCTTGCTAGTTCATAATTAAAAATCTTGAGTAAAAATTTAACTATGTATCATATTTCTCGAATTTCAAACACGCAACAGACTTTAAGTAGCTAGTACGTGTCTGAAAGTTAGAAAAAAAAAATATATTTTGATGCATTCCATACAACTGATCGCGAATTTAATCCTATATTCTGTCGAGCTGAAAGTTCCACTCCAACTTTTATGACGGGGTTAATATCGATAATGAGATAAGTTTTCAAAATGAATTTCGGAACCTGGATTCGATGCAGCGTACCGAAGATTTCTACGATCGCGTAACAGATGCAGATGAGAATATTACGTATCCTATCTAAAAAAAGTGATGGTAACGCACTAAATGTAACGCAATAATTCGGATTACTTTAATTTTTTATATGCGTAAAAAATATGTAGTACATTAAGGATATGAACACAGTAATTCCGTAAAACGATATAAATAGTATTTAATTACGATATAAAAAAAATCCTAATTAATATAATTAATATATTTTGTAGCAATATAATAATAATTTATACGATTAATATGAAAACCAATATTATAATGAGGCATATATATGCATGATACATATGATTAATATATGTATGCTTTATATAATGATGTGTGCAATATATATATATATATATATATATATATATATATATGCGCGCGCGCGTGTGTGATATATGTGCAACAAACACGATAGGGCATACTGGGTATCCGGAAGTTAATCAAAGAAATTTTCATCAAATACAATTGATCGAACGGAAAATTGATAAAATACCTGTTCAATCAGGTGGGTGTAATTTTCAATCAAAAACCAGTATCACCACCAAATAACGCTTACGCAAGCAGATCGTACATTGAGACGTTATTGAATTACAGACCAGCGGCATAAAACTCACACTTGAGCAACGTCTTGTGGTATGATGACACGGCCGGTAAAATGGATAACACTGATGCCGGAAATGCAGGTTTCTTTATACGGCAAGCAGTTATGACAAATGCTAAAATCGATTTATTAGGCTATTTACACGTAGATGTGCTAAATATGGATAGACTACTACTTGGTGGTATTGAGGTACGGGTACGTCTTGTGCGTTTTCGTGACAGCTTCTGTCTAATAGATCTAATGCCGCGTAAAGGTTAATCCGGGTATTTCATTGGCTCACGAAAAAAAAGGCTTTTTAAAGTCACAGCAAAGTATTCGCTTATACGGGTAGAGGTGAAAAATGTAACCCTAAATAGTGGTGTGCATGGTCTGTCGATAGATAATGTCATACTGGGTCAATTGCCAAAAAGAATCATAATTGGATTTATTGAAAACAAAGCGTATAACGGCTATACAAAACTGAATCCGCTCAATTTTCAAAAATTTCAATATCAATTTTTTGTGTTTGTTTGTGGACAGTTTACAAGGCCTATCAAAACCACTACAGACTGACTTCAAAAAAACACTATCACACACTCTTCTTGGGTACGGGTGTGCACTTTACAAATGCCAGTAATTTGATAACACGCGATGTATACCCAAATGGCTACTGGCAGTGTGAAAATTGACGTCAGATTTGATGACGCATAAGATACTGTTGTAAATTGTATAATTTATACTGAGTACGGCAATCTGTTGGAGATGGACTCGTCACGACACGTTTTGGTAGATTACAGCGGTTGAGGTTAGATGGCACTCTTTGAAAAACCGAATAAAACCGCTTACCAACACAGGCCTCGTGCCAGTCGATACGCCTTTCTTAAGCTGTGCAGACAAATAGAAAAATGGATCTAATAATCGAGATTTAGTCTTTTAAGGATAACAAGGGTCGAGTTGTACTGAAAAAAGTGGGCTTAGCAGTATTAGATTGAAAAACTACAGTACATTGGATTATCGCGCCTACTTGTATTACGCTGAAAAATTTTTACAAAACTATGCATGATATTTGCAGAAAAGAGATTAAAATTTATGTGCGTGGAGAGGAAAAAGCGAAACTGCTAAATATGATTACGATACGAGAAGTTATCAACTAAAAGGAAGCGTAAGAGTGCCCACCTTACTAAAAATTGCCATACTACGCGCGGTATTGCATACAGCATTCCATTAAACACTGCGCGCTCAGCAACGCCTGTAAATTGAAACTCTGGCTGAATTCGCGTGGTGTCGTGGACAATATAACTAAAACAGCATAGCGTCTCTTCTCGCCGACATACTATCTTTGCAAGAATGAATTCTCTGACTATTTTCCAGAAATTGCGAAAAATGAGAGCTCATACGGCGGGGGTTTATCTGGCAGATCAAATTCCAATGACCTAGATAAAACCATGTGATTTTGTGTTTACTATACAGAGACATAAAAGACGTGGTATACACTGGATTGCTATATATCTGTCCAAAAATGGTGTTGGGTGGTATTTTGATAGTTTTGGTACACAACCATACATCCTCGACCACGTTAACAGCATTCAGAGAAATTGCAAGAAGCTAAAATGGAATAACATTCGATTACAAAGCTGTTTTTCTAATGCTTGTGGCAAATATTGTATTATGTTCCCAAGTACGCAGCAAACTCTCAAAAATTTCTCATCAGATTTGAGAAAAAATTATCAGATTGCTGAAGAATTGGTTGCTATAAGTTGTAATATAATATTGAATTTTTTTTTTAATTTGAAACGATGAAGTAAGAGGATATTTAGCTTGCACAGCTTCCAAAAAATGCAATCCTGCAGATTTTCATTGGATCCCCTCTACAGCACCAGTGATTCTATTGGTCCCCCACTTATCGCAAGAATGTTCCTCATCGATCTCGCCTTTTACCGAATGTAGTGGTTTTTGAATATAAGCCAGCGTAGTTGCAGCACAGAAAGCACAATTCTTTTTCACAAGTCTAAGGTAGAAGTTCTCTCTCAGTGACAAGAAAAAGAATAAATAGAAAAAGATGGCCGGACAAAGAGACATCACGACGATAGCCAGGCTCAGGACTGCCAGACTTCCACCACCAAGTATCGTTGTCATCAAAATTTACCTATGATATTCAGGTTGAACAACCCCTACGGAAAAATTATTCACATAGGGCTAGAAAATACCTCAGGCGGTTGTTCAACTGAGTAATAACGAATTTTACAGACTATCCTTTCCACTCGTCGCCTGGCTACAGTTCAGGGAGCAGTTTGACGAGATTGACCGATACTTCCAGGCTTACAGCAAAGAGAATATTCTGAATCTGCGAATCACCATTTCCGACTTCAGCATCAGATTCATGATTAGCTACTCCAATCGCGCATTTGAATTGCTGGAGGACGATGAGACGACAATACACAAAGACTCTGTTGAGTCTAGGGCGAAAAATGTGCGTAAGCCTTCACTAGTGTTTAAAAAAGTGACCTTTGACAGATTAAAAACCTTGTCTAAAATAATAGATCGTAGAATTAAATACTTATTAAAAGTTAAAGAAGCTATAGCAATTATTGTTAAAGAGTTGGGTGACTATAGCAAAGACAAATTAGTAAATAGCGAAAATGCACAGTACACATATTTCACTGCTTACAATGTCGAATGTGCAATGAGAAATTTTGACGAGTCGCTTGTAAATAAAATATCATCATATACGAGTTTGTTAATTTAAATTTATATAACCTAGTCGCATACTTAAATACAACTATTTATAAGAATACATAACTATAATTGTATTTAATTTAAGAGTTATAAATAAATATAATTCTAAAACATACATAAATATTTCTATTTACTTACCTGTGTACTTTATCCAACATTACCTATCCCAGTCATCATTCACACTCGTTCTAGTTATAAGCTTGATTTAAAGTTTATCCATAGGTGTATTAGAAGCACACACACACAAACATATTTTTCAGCTATACTTAATAGGACCGAATACGATTCGTGTATTCAAAATAAATATATGAAGTTCCTGTAATTCAATGTTTCTGGTTATTTAGTATTAAGTTTTTTTTTCTAAGCTTCCACTGAGTACTAGAGTCCATTAACAGAGGGATGATTGCTTTAGCCCTATAGTCATAGTCATATTGGGCGAAGGTGAACTGCGGCGGCCACTGCACAGGGACGTGCCGGTCGAGCACTCAGGCGAAGCCCATTGTGCTGTGCCTCCTGTACCATAAGAAATTACTTTATAAACCCTTGTTTATAGCTTCAGCAATTCGGCAAATTAATGCTAAGCTTTTAACCTTAGCTTCTCTAACCTCAACATGGTAACCCCCTACACCCTCTTGTCTTGTCCCTGCGAAAGCTGGACATTCACACAGCAGGTGGGAGGTGGTCTCCGTTTCATGCTCGCACCACCTGCAGCTCGCAAAGTCCCTCAGTCTCATCCTACTAAAAAAGCTTCAGGGAAAATCAGATGATTTACAGGTGATTTTCAAGGGATAAGCGTGCTAATTTCGTATTTGACTAGCAGATGATTTTCAGGTGAAAATCATGTAACCTTTTATTACTTTAAAACATTATGTTTCGGATTTATATTTGCTATAATTTAATAAACTATTTAAACATTATTATTATTATTATTTTCATTGTAATGGTTATAATGCTATATTGTTCGCGTTTGCTATTTCAAAATAATTATTCAAAAAGACTGTAGATATTTAATGATAAGTGAATATTATTTATATTATTATTTATATATTTTTAAAATTGTAAATTGCTGATTTTAATAACTTTTAAATAAGTGTACAATAATAATTAAAATTTTAATTGATAGAGAGAGAAAAACGGTATTAGTTAGTTTATTTGTAGTTAGGAGTACTAAATAAGTATTTGGTGAATTTGTATGTTTTTTATTACAAAATATATTTCATCTGCATACAATGTTCTTTTAATATTAGTTATGTAACATATTTGGTAATGGCAAGATGAACTTTTTAAATTCGAAGAACTTTCATGAAAATACAAATACTTTTAATATCCGTAGTATCTATAACGGTTCCAGGGTGTCTACCAGCCACCAGAGAAGACCGGTGTACTGGTGAACAGACGACATTGCGGAGCTTAGGAAAGAAAATGGGCGAAATAAAATGCACGGAAACTATGGAAGCTGAAACGATGAAAAAAGTAATCGATGGGCCGTGTTCCAGACACCCCATCAGACCCCAGACAGAATCGGCGGAAATACCGGCAGACGAGATACCTCTTTTCACAGAAGACGGACTCATCGCAGCAAATTTGTCCCTTAAGAATGGCGGAGGAATGGATGGCATCCCTGCGAAAATGCTCAGGATCGTCGCGTCGCAATGGCCTGAGCTGCTCTTGGAGATGTACAACCAGTGCCTGGTGCAGGGAGTTTTTAGCTCGTGATGGAAAAGAGCGAGACTTGTACTGATTGAAAAACCAAAAAAAAGAAGAGGATACGGACACTTCCTATAGGCCATTGAGTCTTTTAGACACAGTGGGAAAGACGGGGGGAGCACTGGTTAAACCTCGAATACTAAGGGCCGTACGCGAAGCGGGAGACCTTTCCGATAAACAGTATGGCTTTAGAAAAGGGCTATCCACCATAGAGGCCGTTAGAGAGGTAAGATTATGGCGGTACAGCGAAGGGGGCCCTTAGAATAACATGCTCCTACCGGACGGTCGCGGCCGAGACATCCCCATAGATCTTCTTGCGATCGAACGCAGGCGGATCTAAGAGGCTTGCTTAGCGTCGAGTAGCATCTCGATTGCCGTGAAAGAAAGAGAAAAAACAATGCGCAATTAGCAGACTAGGTGGACCGATTATCCAAAGGCTAGTTGGACTAGGACCCTTATGAAAGATGTAGGTCCGTGGGTGGACAGTAAATGGGGGGATAACGGTAGGATTCTCTTCTACAAGAACGCTCATATCCACATGTAAGTGTTTTAGTCTGATTTCTCTCTCTCTCTCTCTCTCTCTCTCTCTCTCTCTCTCTCTCTCTCTCTCTCTCTCTCTCTCTCTCTCTCTCTCTCTCTCTCTCTCTCTCTCTCTCTCTCTCTCTCTCTCAAATTTTATTAAACTCTATGCACGAATTTAATGAATTTGAAGTTTTTGAGGATGAAACTCTTGATTTTGAAGAACCTTATAAAGATATTCAAATGCAGGTTGTAGAAGATGATGAAAGAGATAGTATTACAGATGAAAGTTTTCAGCAGTGCACATCAGATGTTGAAGAATTAGATCATGATTATAAAGCAAGAGCAGTAGAGTTTTGGAGAAGTGGTGTTAATCAAAATTTAAATTTAAAAACCGTACAAAATAGATTTCGAAAGGTAACATCAATAACACAATTAAAACGTTGGGCAAAAACTTTAAAGGTGGATGGAACTTATAGAGAAAAAATAGCTAGAATTTGTTCATTTGTGTTAGAAAATTTCAAAGCTGTTGATGCTGGACATATTATCCATGATATAGATTTACAGAAATGGGCCCTGCAAGCACAAAAGGATATTGGTCATGAAGATTTTCGTTTCAAAACATCAAAACATTGGGTAAAAAATTTTAAGAGAGCCCATAGAATTGTTGGAAGAAAAATTAATGAATTTATTACCAACAAAACAATAGAAGGAGCAGATTATTTACAAAAAAAAGCTGATGAATTTCTTATTGAAGTGAAAAATCTTATTAAAGAAAAATGAATAGAAAATGTTTATAATTCAGATCAAAGTGGATTTCAATTAGAAGTCCATTCTGGCCGTACATTAGCAATCGAAGGGGAAAGTCAAGTAGAATGCTTGGTGCAATCTGTAGCTTCTACGACTCATAGTTATACAATACAACCAACAATATCTGGTGATGGTAGACTTCTTTCCCCTCTTTTTATCGTTCTTAAAGAAAAAACTGGTGAATTTGGGCCAGTTGTATCACAAGAGTTGTTCAGACCAGCTAACATTTATACAATGGCTTATAAATCAGGAAAATTAACTTCAGGTATTATTTCATATTAGGCGTATTCGAATAATTATGATACTATTTTGGATTCAGAAGGCATCCTGTGTTATTATTAGTGATCATTTTTTTGTTTTAATTTGTATTCTATTAAAAATTAGTAAAATTTGAAATTCGTCTGATTTTAGATCATTTTAAAACATGGCTCAAAGAAGTATATTTTCCGACTGTTGGTTTATCAAGTGTACTTTTGGTAGACTCATGGACTGGGCACTGTCCTTCAGCTGTAGAAGAAGTAAAACCTTCTAATAAAGAAATAACTTTAAAAATAATTCCAAAAGGAACTATAGGCAAAATACAACCGCTAGATGTTTTTGGATTTAGGGTTTGGCAAAATTATGTAAGAAACTTTTCGGAGAGCGTGATATTGATGAATGAAGAATTGAATCTTCATTTAAGAAACAATATCATTAAACTTCAATCTTTAGTGCACAATCAACTATCTTCTCCGAGATACATAAATCTGTTTAAATATTCTTGGTATAAAAGTGGTTTTTATACCATGAATATTTAAGATCCCCAGGCAGCCACTATCGTCCTGGTCCTCAGCATAACGCTGATCCACCTAGCGACAATTGCTGGTATTGCGTGCTTCCCCATGCCTGCTGCAATCGCCTTGCCGGTCGTGTAATTGAATGAGAAATTTATAATATTTGCACCATGGAGGAGAATTTTATGCACAGATGCAGGCACGTAGAACCAATCGTACAAAGATACATATAATTTAGCAGTTTCTTTTGCATGATCGTCAAATTTGTCAAAGTCTATTTTAGATCCAAAAGCAAGAGCTTGTAGTAGTACACTGTATCTTGTAATTAAACTTTCATTGACACCTGTAATTTCAGCTGTCAGTGCAGGGTCACGGAAAAATCTCCTAGCAGTATTACCATCGTTAGAATTACCCGATCCTTATTGTGGATAATCTACGATGAGGCCAGTTTCTTGTCTGAATCGGTGTTTAATTTAATTCTAAGCTTTCTTTCTTGGCATTGTTTTTTTTTGTTTATCTGATGTTGCCTGCCACTTACAAAAATCCAAACGGTATGCTATGTGCAGTATATTTTCCATAAATCGTATTTTTTCATGTTAAAATGAAAGGCCATTCGTATGCTTGGACCGGTTGTATAGCCACTAGAAACGGAATCATTTGTAGAACAATTGGGATCACTTAAAAGATCTTCAATTTGTTTAATTAAATGCCTTTTTCAGAATCTCGTAAATTTTTATGAAAAGCTTTTTTTATTTGTTCCTGAGAAAAGCTACTAGTAATAGACTGTATTATTCTGTATTTCGTATATCTCGAACTGCCTTCAAAACTATCAGTGACAGGTCTTCCACGCTTCAGGTTGTTATCAAAATTTCAGAATCAAGCAATTTACACTTCTACTTTTATTGTCTAATTTCAACAGTATATCACACTATATACCGTTTTGAATGGGAAAAGTATTCATTGTTAGGTTTCACTTAGAGGGGATGAATGAAAGGTAACTTTGATGCAGTCGTGATGATGACTGCTCGAAAATTAACCTGAAAACTATATATGAAAACAGTAGCCGAGAAAACGGCTGATAAGAAACTGTTTGCAACAATAATCACCGGAGTAGTCGTGACAATGTCTGTTTGAAAAAGACCGTAAAAATTATCTATGCAAACAGCAGCCGTGAAAACGGCTGATGAAATACTATTTGCGAGGATAATCGTTAGAGAAGTATTCGTAAGAACGACTGATAATGATCGTAGAAAATTATCTATGCAAATAGTAGCCGTGAAAACATCTGAAAAAAAATGTTTGGAACGATAATCGCTGAAAACTCCTAATATTTATTCTCGTTTTGAAGTCTAATTTCAATGCTTATTTATAATAATATTTAACCGTTAGCCGGCCACTGGGGCAGCTTTGGGGTCGGCAGTGTGTGAGTGTTGAGGCGTAACATGTGTATTCATGAATTGTGTTTCTCAACCGGCACTACCACCATCGCCTGGTTGGGGGATTGCTCCTAGCCTCTAGTCTTTCCGCCAGGCAGTTTTCGCTCTCCTCCCTCTGAGACGAGGAGAGTTAAGTGAGTCCCGTCCCCAGGCCTGTTGAGAGTCTGAAGCAAAGAAGGGCCTTTTTAGGGGGATTCCGCACTCGAGTAAGAGCCCTTTTTACGGGCATCCACATACATTTGAGAGCTCGTTTTACAGGGAATAAGACACAGCCTAAAAACATTCACTCTCTCTCACCGGGTCCGGGTCCGAGATCCGCCGCACAATCGACCAGAGGAGCCCCCTTACCGGCCCGTCGGGCAAACGGCAAGGTGGCAATCCTTCGAGGGGGTGCTTTAGCCCTATACTTATGAGTAATATATGGACTAGCGATAATCACCTCGCACGCTAACGCTCGCTCGGTTGTGTTTCAATGGAGATTTATTTCAATATGTACATTGTAAATAAGAGCATTTAAAATAAATTTCTTGCGATTTGAATTTTCAATTATATAAAAGTTGATATTTTTAAAATATTGTAAATTTTGTGTCATAAGATACTGCAAGGAAACAGATATATTTTAACAATTGTGAAATGAATCATTTAATTACATTTTTTTAATCTGTATTTTTAAACCTTAATTAAACAGTAGCATAAATTTGAAATTAATGTTTCTAGAAAAGAAAATTTTTAATGGTGTTAAATACCAGGCAGATTGATTAGACAAAAAAAAGTAATACATTATTTAATCATTCAAGATGTTATAAACTTTGTATATCTACGTTGTATAAGTTATTTGAATATATATTTATATAAATATACGCACTGTAAAAGAGGTTCAAATGAGATGCAAATTACAAAGAGGTCACTCTAATACTAATAAAATTAAGAAATATAGATAGTGTGACCCTGAACGACCGGAGAACCAGAAAATCGGAGAAAAAGTGTTCATGCTTAATATAATGTATAATATAAATTTTTATTTGTACGACAATTTTATAAATAATGTCAACTAAATTTATCGTACACAGACACGCACGAGTAATTTGACATTTTTCCTATTACAGATAATGTTTGTGACATCATTTTCGTCCTAACCATATAGTTTTGGTTTCCTGTACGGTAATTGTGGTTAAACGTTATTGTACATCTAGTATCGACCATATATATCTTCTATATAATATTGAAATTGTTTATTTTGGAAAACGTTTTCTGTAACCATCCCTTTATTTTGAGAAAATATTCTGCAAAAATTAATTTTTGATGCTTTTACTTGCAGATGATGTTCTGTAGATCATGGGGTCATTTAGGCACCTGGACATCGTCTACAAGAAGATATGATTTTTCATCGGCAAAATTGATTTATATCCGATGCTTTTTCTCGTCGATGTCCTGTCGATCGTTGAGTCATCCTGGCAGTTAGTCATCCTGGCACCTAGACATTGTCTACATGAATTTACGATTTTTTCGGTACATTTGATTTATAAACGATGCTTTTCCTTGTAACGATGTCTTTCGATCAGGGAGTCATCCTGGCATTTAGACATCATCTAAAAGACGTTCCGATTTTTTCCATACATTTGATTTATATACCATGCTTTTCGTTGCAGACTATGTCGCGTCGACCTTGGGGTCATCCTGACACCTAGACGTTGTCCACAAGAATTTGAAAGTATTTTGGTATACTTTATGTTTAAGTGACGCTCTTCTCTTTAGATGATGTCGCGTCGACCCGGGGGTCATCCTGACACCTGGACATAGTCTACAAGTATTTTTCGGTACATTTTAAACGTTTTACCTCATAAATCTGTGCATTTCGTTCCAAATAGTTTAAACATATAAAGATACATTTTGCTTGGCTATCATCACATGTATTGCAGATTGAGAATACTCCTATGTGGATAGACTTTAACAGTTTATTATTTAAAGATATGTCAACAAAACAGAGTTTCTTATTTACCTACAATTAATTATTCACCGAAAGTAATCATGTAGTTGCTGAAATAATGATTTAGCAATAGCAAAAATTGCTCTACAAATTCAGTCAACTGAGAGAAACAATTTGCAAAATTTTAATAATTTGTTTAAACATTTTGGTGCTTTTCACATTCAAATGGCTTATTTGAAAGCAATTGGGAAGTATATAGATAATAGTGGAATATCGAATGTACTTATTGACTCTAATTTGCTAGCAAGTGTATCGTTGAATGGATTTTTAAACAGAAAGCATTTTAATAGGTGCAAACGGATACATGCTTTGAAAAGCTTAGCTTTTTCTATTTTGCATTTTCGTAGATTTGTGCAATCTGAAGATGTTCAAATGAGCGAAAATGTGAAAAACTACCTGTAAAATTTAATAAAGAATTGGTCAATAGTACCAACTATCGATCTAGTCGAAATTGTTGCACATTATTGAAAAATACGAAGAGTACAGTGATAAAACTTTAAAAAGTGAGCATGAAAAACTGCACAATCTACATCTTCTACATACTATTAATTTGCTTAAATTTCTGTCCAAAACGTCATTTCCAGTTCGAATTATTCAAATCCCTTCAATTTTAATTGAAATTTTTTTTAATGTCACATTAATACTATAATACATCATAATCTTAATGTCAGAATATATTAAAAAATTAGATAGCATATCAAAAGAAGCCCGCATTAATATTAATGACAATATATGCGTATATTAAGGAAGAAAATTATAAGTTTTGTACGCTTACTTATTTAATATTGTTTCAATAGTTAGGATTTATGGTCAATACAATTATTATAAAAAGTAAATGTTAAAGATAATATAATTTAGTAAAGTTTATTCAATTAATAAATCTCTGAAAATGCTTAATAAATTCTACCATTAAAGGTACATATTTGTATCAAAATTAAATTTTAATTATTTTGGTTATTGATATTTTAATTTATTAATTTTTATAATATATTATCTATTGTAGATGTTATATTAGCGATACCAAAAAATAAAATTAGTTGCTGCTATTGTTATATTTTAAGTTATTAATTATAAAAATTATTTTAAATTATTTACTTATTGAAGCAACTTATTATATATTGTCAAATAAATGTGATGTACCCGGTAAAAAGAGGTCTTGTAGAGCTACTATACTCAGAGTAGGAAATAATGGAACATATTTTGAAAGTTGTTAAATTACTACCCAATATTGTAATTTTATTATTTTGAAATGAAAATTTTACAAAATTTGTAGCAAATTTACAGTTTTTCAGTATTTTATTTACGAATTATACATCTTAGTTCTCATTAATAAATTAAAAATTAAAAATTTATATTATACACATGGTTTATTTTTAAATTTTGATATACACATTCTATACCACGAATTTGTAAATATAATTAAAAGAGCGCTACTAAATTTAAGATTTAGAAGCAGCTTTTATCTTAATTTAAAATGTAGTTTTGTACTGTAAATTTAATAATATTCAAATAACTTTATTATTTAAATTATTAAATATCTAAATTATCGAGGAAAACCACAACACATGGGATGAGCGATTGAGCGACATCGCCTTTGGGTATAATACCGTACCCCATTCCTCGACAGGTGTGAGCCCGGCTATCCTAATGTACGGGACTCAACCGAGGAAGCCTTCTGCAGCGACGCGCGATCGATGCATGGCACGCGTCATAGAGGACGCAAGAAGCGCAAGATCGCCAGAAGCGCTACTATGACGCCAAGCGCAAACCGGCGTCATATAAAGTCGGAGACTTAGTGATGAGGCGGAATCACGTGTTGCCTTCTGGAGCGGAGCAACGCTCCGCGAAGTTAGCACCACCGTACATTGGGCCGTATAAGATAATAGAAATACGCGGTACCAATACTTATCGACTTATCGATGAGATGGGCGAGCAAGTAGATCTTGCACCAGCCGCGCAGCTAAAGCCATTCCATCCGGCAGCGACGGACGAAGAGTCGCCGAAAAGCGAAGAGGATGACAACGCTCAACCTCCGACCTCCTCCGCAGACGCGGGTGTCGGCGAAACACCCGCGCAAAGCGAGCGAGACTCAGTCTGTGAACAGAGCGAGGTAGCGTCAGAAGCGAGCGGAGAAGACGCGCGCGATCGTGTTCAACCCTACGATCAAGAAGAGAGGCCGTCCCGGAAAAAAGGTGTATAATGCGACTATAGCGGGGGGTTGTAACGAGGAACAACGTCCCTCGCCACGCCGGTAATCGAGGCAGGATAGAGAGTGACGAAATAGGGCGGCGTTGGCTCAAGCGGTAGTACGCGCGCCTAGAGATCTCGGGAGCGCCGGATCGATTCACGGTCCCGGCGTCTCCTTTTGTGATTTTCTCTTCTCATCGTCAAGTCTCACCCCGTTACAGCTTACTATATACAATTTTTATAATCAAATACTTATATTTTGTTATTCAAATAATTTGTTCGATATAAAAATGATAATGTACAAGCGCTACCAACGGCAATGAAATTAGTTTCTGCTATTTTATTTGTTTGAAGCTTATTGTTTAATTGTCAGGCAGAACATACTTATACATAACCACATTAAAAATTTTAATGTATAGAAAAATAGAATTAATCTAATATTTCGTCGTTAATTTTTGAAACATTAATATTAGTCGGTACTAATATTACTTTTTGATATAATATTTTATCATTGGGATCAATCTTACTTACCGAAAATTTCATATATTAATTTTCCTCTAGATAACATATCATTGTGTATTAAAGTTACGTGGTTGTTTTTCAAATTTAAGTGTGCAATTTTATTCGTCTACGTTTAATAACCAAGATTTAAACGATTGATCATTATTAGTGACTCTAATATTATTAATTAATTTCATAATTTTGAATTTATTCCATATTGAACTTTTTTTGACACATGATTCTAGAATTTGAACTCGACTTTCTCGTCGTACAACAGGTAATATTTAACGAAAATCTCCTCATAATACGACTACTGTTCCTCCAAATGGTTTTACTGAATTATGCATATCTTTCAATAATTGATCAATAGCATCAAACGCATATTTTAATACTTTTATTGTTTTTAGATTTTTTCCATAATTTGAATTAGGACTTACATTACTTGTTGATAATACTGATAAATTTAATAAATATTGTATGTACTGTTTGACCTCCATGTAACAAATTTGCGGCTATACCAGTCCAAGCTACAGATATAACTGAAATTCGATGATAATTAAGACATGAAATTAATATATTGTGTAAAATACTTTTATTTCTGATCCACCGGGACTATCCACAAAAATTAATTTTTTTCATAAGAATGTATTGCTTTTATAACCTCGTTAAAAAATATCACATTGTTTCTTATTAAGTGAGTGAATAATGTTCGAATCATATGAAGGTGCTAATTGAGTAGTTTTGCAATCATTAGAGTAATTGAAAATTTGAATAGTTTCGTCAATTAAAAGTAAATCATCAAGTTTGTTCTGCGATCTCATCATTTAATTTAGGATCATAAAAATAAGTTTTATATTTATTGTATAGTTCTTTAGCATTGCAAGGATGATGAAATATTAAAATAAAAGAATATAACTGAATTAATGCATTAGGGAATTGATAATTTATAGCATCCTGTAAACATTTATCCCATTCATTATCGGCTGATATTAAATGTAAAGCTGCTTCATAAAATGAAGAATAAAGGATACCTTCTACAGTTCGTATATTCTCAAATGATGTGGCACCTTTTACATCTAATAACAACATACGTAAGTAAAATAATCCACGTTTTTGAGGATCGTTTTTGAAATACATACGACTCAATGTGGGTTTATATATTCGTTTTCGTGGAGTCCAAATTTTTAATTTTTTATCAAACACGTAATGATTGGGAATTTAAATATATAATAAATCTCGTGCTAAAGAATTCATTTTGTTCAATTCAAACCTAGCTGTTAATGTAGTAGTCAATGTAGATTCTTTAGGCCACAAACCAGTAGCCAGCATCAGAAGCGCCACCAGTCATCGGCGGTATCGAAAAGAACTACGACGGAACGGCGCACTCGCTATATAACTATAGATACAGCGTTCGCTTGCGTTCGACGGCGCGGAGCCCGAATGTGTGTGTGTATGAGCGATGACGTAGCGGCGGCCGCATGTATGAATGTGAGTGACTCCCGCTCTCTCCGATGCCTATATAAGGCCAAGCGCGGCCTGTACAAAACACTTGTTCTCAGCGCAATGTTAAGCGCAGGAGCTCCAGCTCCGAGAGCAAGTCGGAGCAAGTCGGACTAGTTGTCGAATTTTCAGCGCTCTACTCACTCCACAGCAATTTAAGGGTAGAATCATGAACACACATACACAAACTAGTAGTAGCAATTTATGCTCACTAGTAAACACTCTATTGGAATTTAGGCGTAGAATACACACTTGCGATATTTATAAAATTTAATATACTTATAAAATATATTTGTACCATTGTCAGCGCTTTAGCTTAAAACTCTAATGCATGTTCAGCGCTGAGTATAAATATGATAAAATATAATAATTTATGTATATCCGTTTAAAAATTTACAATAACTATTATATTTTCAAAACACATCGCAAAATTGACAGATCTGTAACTAATTTCTATCAATAAGAATAATTGTAGATTAAAGCATTATTCTTTTGTTAATTAATTTTTATAACAGACGTATTATTTCTATGCAAAACCAAAAGTTTATGATTGTTGAAATATTTCTCTACTACCTGGTATCCCGGACCTGACCTACACTACAATCATTAATTACATTCACTCTTTCTTGACCTGTCGTCAGAATTACGACACAAGGCAGTAAATGTTCACAACTTTTCTATCATAATTTAAATCAAATATTTGCACCGGACCGAGAAGAGTCGTGACCGTTTGACGATAAATTACGTGGGATTGATCTTATAATTTAAATTCTAATAATCTATACATTGCTTTGGTCGGACATACGTACCGCGTAGCTAAATATTGTTCTATTTCATCGTAATTCAAAACATTAGTGATCTTATTTGAATTATTAGATGTAATATCAGACTCATTATTTAAATCATCCTCTTTTCCTAAAACCTACTAAAGCGGAATCGGGACCTTTATATAAATATTTAAACAAATATTAATTGATTTTACAGTGCTGCATATCTCGACATTAATTTGAAAATTAAATGTTAGCAATAAATAAGGGACTACAAACTGATTATTAGCAGTACGATTCGATCCGTACTTTATTATTCATCCATCATTACGTCGACGATATATTGGGTATCCATTTTCTACATTGTAATTAGTAGATGAAGCAAATGGTTTAAGAAACTTTTTAGTACATATAAATTTTGATTTATCCATACGTGGTGAATTTTTATTCTGAATTTCACATGGTCCATGTATCATATGTTGTTTAAAAAGACCATACATAATAGGATGATTACTTTCATCTGGTATTTTAGCGCTAATAATATTGTCAATTCGATCAAAACTATGAAATTTATCTTTAAAATCTAAATATAGTAGTGCATGCATATGAGGTAATCCTCGCTTTTGAAATTCAATTACATAGATGTAATTAATAATTTTACCAAATTTTTTTTTGTAATTCATTCCAGAATGCAGCTACTTTAAGATGAAAAACTCGAGCTACTAAATCATGTCTATCTAATGTATTTTCATTCTCAATTGAATTTTCTACCATTTTAATCCATTTAGGATTACAAGTCATAGTAACAAATAAATCAGGTTTTCCAAATGTTTGGACGACTGTCATCTATATAATTTTGTTGCAAAGAACGCGGATTTCCAATAAATGTTGATGGTAAAATAACCATTTTGCCAATGTTGTCATTAATTGATTAAGCTTTATTTGTTACATAATCCATTAATTCACGATACGTTTCAGTTCTTAATTTTGCTTGCTAATTTCTAATATAAAATAATCTCGTTCCTTCAACTTTATACCAAGAATCGACTATAAATTGTTGAGTTAATTTACCTAAATTTAAACAATGATTAAATTTATTTCGTACACTTAAAGGAAAGGAATAATACAGCAACGCTGTAACTTGGGTTTTATTTTTAATTCCACATTCATAATTAGGTTGCCATCCTCCTTGTCCGAAAGGAAAAATTAAAGTATATGTCATAGGATCAACTTGGGTTTTATTTTTAATTTCACATTCATAATTAGGTTGCCATCCTCCTTGTTCGAAAGAAAAAATAAAGGATATGTCATGGGATCAACATATTTACTTATAATTAGAATATTTCAGGTTTAGAATAGAAGTAATTCATTGGCATTTCGAGCACGATTTAATTCTTCTTCCTCAACTTCATGCATCATTTTGTATGCTTCTGCATAAGGATTTATTTTACGTAAAATTTTGTCAATTTCATTTAGTAATTTTGTCATCATATTCAGAATTAGCAATAAATCCTATATTATTATTATTTAATTAATGTGTGTTTTATTATATTCGTTAAGATTAATCATGATTCATAATGAGGAAGATTTATTTTGATGAGTAAATAAGGAATCAACGTCTATGCTTTAGATCAAAGTAAATTTTCTACTTTCTAAAAACTTGACAAATCACTTAAATATTGTAAAACATATACCAAGGGGTCAAGAATAAAGTATAAAATCTAGATCCATCCCTGGTAGAAATGAGTCTAAGAACAGGCTAGTATCTAGCCAGTTTTTAGGATTTAACCTAGTTACTACCTAATAAATGGCCAGTTCTTAGGGTCATTTCTACCAGGCTAGCGTCAGTATAAAAATAATGACATTAAAAAAAAAAACATTTAAAATTCAATGATAACAAAACTCCACAAACTTATGAAACTCTTCATGCAATTATTACAAAATATGTACTTAGGAGTCATATAAAATATATAAATTTAAATGTAGTATTAATAAGGAATTAATGATATTTTCAGAAAGAAATTTTACATTTAGCGTTATCACTTAGTTTGATTGATTATGTATATTGTTAACTCTTTGGAATATATTTTATAATGTTGTAAATTTTCAAAGAGTAGAAGATATACATTTTTTTATAACTATGATTCTAAAGAACAATGAATTAAATTTTTTTCCAAGTATTAAAAAAAATTATTAAAATATGATTAAATAATTACCAGATAAAATTTAAGTTATCAAGCGCAAAGCACACTGATCTAACCCTAGTATAATAAATAAGAAATTAGAATTAGTTAGTATTAAAAATATAATTTTATCAATATATGAAGTTAATAATAATTCATTGGATGGATTGGTGGCCTTTTTGTGTGGTTAACACCTGCAAAAGGGAAATGCTATCCTTCCGCTTCCACGCAGCGTCCGCTGGAAACGTTCTCTGTTGCGTCAATGCTCTCTGCAGCAACGCTATAACAGAAACGGCTGAGGAAGGCTCTGGCGGCAGCCGCCAATAGTGGTAAGCGACTGTCACACAACCACTCACACACTAAAACTTACACTCACTTACACTCGCCTGGGAGCGCTGCGAGGAGTGAGTCTGGGGCTCTATAAACGGGTATCGCCAACGAATGTGGAACCATATAGACGGGTATCTTTCCAAGCAAGTGCGGACGCTCTATAAACGAGTATGTTCCATGAATGAGGTCGCGGTGCCTCCTGGGTATGAGTGCAGGGGCACACTGCAGGGCCTTCTTATGGGGTGGAGGAAGCGTTTAAGAGGGGGTCCTCCCGTGACTGTAAGTGTGCCGACTCTGGAGGGTACCTCCGTTCACACCAGACTAGCACTCCTGGACCGCCAGTAGTTGGAGGGGGTCGGACGGCTTAGCTAGTCGGGAGGCTCGCCCTGCACAATGGTAAAGCGCACCAGCGTCAAATCCCGTTTCTTGTAGTAATGCCGGTTGGCGACCGGATGTGCCCTTGCTACGGGGAGAGGGGGAGGAACGGACGAGGCCACCAGACTCTGGGCACGCTCTTTTACCGGGAAAACTCAGGACGAACTGCAGAAACCATCACTCGGAGGAACCCCTGACCTATAACACACGTAGTAGAAGAAGGAGATTAAAAAAAACATGAATAAAGAAATTCAGCAAGCAGGTCTCAGAGTACTACCTGCGACGAACATCCTAAGCGGACCATGGGGGCTGCCCAGCTCCCCTACTACACCGGTAGGTAACCTGGCCGGTGTGGTTGACAACAAGACAGGAAAACATGACAAGACGGGCGGAATCATCATGGAGGCGCCACAAAGCTGGAAGGCTGCGGAGGGAAAGCTAGAGGAACAGCTACTCACAATACGCAGCAACCTAGTGAAAATGAAGGCGAAGACAAACGTTCAAAAGACTGTTAGTCGCGTGATAACGGACGGTATGGGAGAGATTGAGGAATCAGTTGAGGTTGGGTTGTATGAGTTCCAACGTATGAGGCAACTTTGACAACTGACGAAAACCGAGGGACAACGGACCGACGAGGGACTGGAGACACCGGGAGCGAAAAGGAAAGCGTACAGACAAACTCCAAGCCCAGATCCGGGAACCTCTAACCAACAGAATAACCCGACTAAGGATGCTTGGACGACAGCGACGAATCGCAGAAAACAGAAAGTGACCACAGAACCGGAAACGAACGCAAATGGGACTGGACAGGCAAGGACTCGAGAGCCCAAACCGCGTAAGACAGATTGCCCAAACCTGAAACCCAGGCGAGGTGCGATCCTTATCAAACCAGTCGAGGGCAAGACTTACGCAGACGTCCTACGGTCTTTACGACAGAACGTGGACCCGGCGGCTAGCCAAGTTAACGTCAGAGCTATACGCAAGACCAGAGACGGATCCGTACTCCTACAGCTCGACCACGAACAAGAGCGACAAAGAGGCTTTCCAGAGGACTATACAGGACACACTAGGACAGACTGCTACAGGAAAGGACATGACTTCCAAGGTGACACTGGAATTCATGGACTTGGACTGCGTCACAACAACACAGGACATCGTGGACGCGATTAACCGCGAAACGGGGACCCCGACCGACCGAAAGGTCCACGTCTTTGAAGCGAATAACCGCGAAAGAGGCAACGGATCTACTTAAGAAAGGTCGAATTAAAATCGGGTGGATTAATTGCCGGATTAGACCCAGGCTTCGCGTTCCGAGGTGCTACAGGTGCCTTGACTATGGATGGACACGTGAGGGTTGACTGCAAGGGACCGGACAGACAAGACTGCTGCTGGAAATGCGGCCAAAGGGGGCATGTAGGCAAGGCGTGCACAATCGTGTCTTCCTCCTTCCTCTGCCCGGGACGAGCCAATCAAGATCTGGCACACGTGCCTGGCACGGCATAGTGCGCAGCATTTAAAGCAGAAGTCATAAATGACGGAAACGTGTACACCTACAGACGACCCGGCTTCGGTAACTCTATACCAGATATAACCTTAGCCAAAGACAGGACGTTGACAAGGCTAGGGGGATGGAGAATGCTCGAGGACTACACGGCCAGTGATCACCAGTACATCGTCTTTAACCTGACCATTGACGCTGCGTTGAGGCAAAGACAGAGTATGCGGACAACACGATGAGACATCGGACGCATAAACAGGGACGAAATCAAGAAGCAACTGCAGAACGTAACAATCCCTTCTGCGGACCTGTCTGAAGGACGGACGGACCGAATCGCGGCTGAACAGAGTGCTAATGACCGGGAAAAATATCTGCAGTGCATCTGCGAGTCCGCAATGCCACGGAAACGATACAGATAGGACAGAAGGCAGACCCCTGGGGGGAAGGCTACAAGATAGTGAATCGAAAACTTGGCGCCTGGACCTCCCCCCCCCCCCCC
>JAZHPH010000476.1:0-16648 GCA_037356405.1 Nasonia oneida | reverse complement strand
TATATATATATATATATATATATATATATATGACAAATATTACACATAAACTTATAGGAATATTATCGTACAAATGTTACATCTGAAAGTCAACGGTTTTGTTCTTCGTGAGGTGTTAAGTTCACGATTGCTGCGAAATTATCGGGGCGATGAAATGAGTACAATAGATTATTTGTGAATGCGTTCGTTTATTAATCATAATTCACAATGTATGGTTTAATTTTTTTAGATATATATTAGCAACATGTGAAGCCTTTAGTATCTTTTTCGTGCAAATAATATAATAGTGCGTATTAATCTGATCACGCGCCGCGAGCTTACATCACTGACGTAACTGATTGAGGCGGAGCCCGCAAACTGAAAATCTGAGAATTTTCTGCAGTTGCAATATATAAAAAATAACTTAATGAGAAACTTCATTTAATATAATTTTTTTTTTTTTTTTTCATCAATCCAACTACATTTTTTACATAGTTCAATCACATAAAATCAATTATGATTCAAAAATTGTCAATGTCGAGTCCATTAACTGTGTTTTGTTTGTAATTAAAACTGTTCATAAAACATACATTTTATTTCTAGACCATATTTCAGATACTTCTAATAAGTTTGATTGAAAAAAAATGTAATGTTTCTGTTGACACCGTTTGAATCTCGCGCGCGTTAGGCGTCAATTGACTAGCCGGAGATTCCCCGCGAGCCATGCTGGTTACTCACCCCCTCCATGGAGTTCAAGGCCGCAATAAAACCACCGCGCTCGCGAATCCTCGCTCTCTTGTTCTGGCGCCACTAAAGTGATAAAACCTTGTTTTCCTAATCACGCGTTCGCGAACTTAAACACATTATTATAGCTCTTACACTTCCACACTCACAGCAACACACTACGAAATTAGAATAACTACTGTATAACTCACATTAAGTAAAACACACAAAACTGTAAAATTAGGTTTGAGGAGAATAAATCCAATCATATCTCAAACCACGTGTCATGGTGTCTCTCCTGTGCCGTCTCTCACCATCGAGCCGATTGGCAATTATAAGAAAACGTGACGCGTAATTCCGTCTTTGGCAAAAGCTTATATATTGGGTTGGGGAAAAAACAATTTCGGTTAATATTGGTTTAATAGTTTTTTTTCTTTTATTCCATTGTTTTAATTTTTCATCAAACGTATAATGAACTGGTATTTCAGAATTTAAATAATTTCATGCTTCAATATTTATTTGGTTTAGTTTAAAATATGCTGTTCACGTAGTTTCTACTATTGCATTCATTATTTTTTTTTTTCGTTTTCTTCTTTAAAATATACATATTGTTTATCTTTATCATAAATAGCTAATCGTTTTATAGCATGCGATATTTTATTTAATGCATATTCTAATATGCCTGTGCATAGCTTCTAGTGGACATAAATATCTTGTATTAAGGTACTGTATAATCTCATCATATTTGTATTCGTCATTTTCATAATTTTCCTCATTTTGGTTTTGACCGATGATATTCTTACTTTCTTTGGAATGTTAATCTACATTACGTACTTCAATAAATGCACAATCATGTCCTTTATATCAATATTTAAATAAGTATTTCATACACTGCACAGTTGAACATTCTTCTATATTAATATGACAATTAAATTTTATCAAAAAAAAATGGTTGTAGGGAACAACAAATCTGTTATTAGCTATTCTATTTGAATTTCTATTTTTATACATTATTTTTCTACCATCGTCTCTTCGTTTGTATAATAGATATCCTATTGCTTGAAAATTAGTATTATTCATAAACTTTTCTGGAAAATTCTTTGTACACTTTTCTTTATCTTTATCCATACATGGAGAATTCAAATTTTGTACTCCACAAGGACCATGTATCATGAATTGCTTTACAATACTATATAAATTTGAATAAATGTCTTGATTTAAAATTTCTGCACTTATGAGGTCATCTATTTTTTTGGGAGCAACACTTTTTCCTAAAACTCCTTTTTTAATTACTAATTCTTTAAATTCTTTGACTTTTTGTTGAAATAACTTAGCAACAATATCTGGTCTATCGATAGCAGTTTCATATTCTTCTAAATTTTAGATTTTTTTCCATTTTTGATTGCACTTCATTGTGAAAAATATATCAGGTTTACCACAATGATTAAGGGGACACAACACATTTAAGCTTCGAAAAAATCGATTTTTTTATTGCTTATTTTGACAGAAAATTTTCCGTAGAACACGCTTCTGAAACCTGTGTATCAAAAAAAAATTTCCCGCAAAGTTACAAGCAAAATACTGAAATAAAATTTTTATCGTTTTATCTTAAAATTTCGTATTTTTCATTGTTTGTCTAATACGACTAATAATTTTAATTTCAAGTTTTATAGATTCAATCTGAATAAAATTTTTATTGTAAATGTTGAAAATACTATTTTTTACCATAGTATATTGCAACGGTCAAGGAGAAACATGCTGGCAGAGTGGGGAGCCCGAGCAGCAGGCTACGTACCTGGCCCTCTACCGCAGGCGCCTACTCGCAGGTTACAGCACTGACGGCTCTCTCTCTATCGAGTAGCGCGTATGTGACCGTGCATCGACGCGCTTAACTCGCGTGTTTATGTAAATTCGTTTCACGCGCATCATGTTATCCTTGTCTAGGCTCGCGGCTCTACGGCTCGCTCGCGGCACGAGTTCTCCTGCGCGAGCAGTACGACTCAATTCTTCAAAGCAATAGCATCACTCTAAGCAACAGCCCACTAATACGCCACGTGTTGTGAGTATTCCCGAGGAAAGCCCAGGACACACTTGCAGCAGCGCAAGAAGTCTGGCTGATTTATTTTATTGCGCGTATTATATTTTATATTAAAATTTACTAATATTGTGCACCCGGGGATATTCTTTTTGAACTGATCCGGGGAGTCTTCACCAAATACTGGTGAAAACTCAGCACCCAATCTAATACACTAACTCTGCCTCCGACGAGTTGTAAAAGTACAGCCGAGCGCTGTCCGACTGGGCCGGTTACGTCGAACCCCAGTCGGTTTTCGTATAGACGCATTTTCTAACAATAAGTATTTCTAATACTAACCCCGCATAAATCAGTGTGTAACATAACCGTAAAAGCCACGCGCCCATTCATTCCTTTTCATTTGGTGTTTTCATTTGGTCTTATTACGCATTTCCATCACGTTCTTCTCTTTGATCAATGCATTAAATATTAGTTATGCAAGTAAATATTAGTTGATGCCTTGTTTGACCTAGAAGACCTGTTTGAAAGCCAGGCCCACGCCTGTGTCATAGGCAAGGCCAAACAAGCGAGCCCGTATCACACATAAATTCCTTGGTTACTGTATTTTATTGAAATTTCTCGCGTAATTCAGTTCGCGTTCAAGTTTAGCAAGGAAGATACAAACTCCAGCAGCGGAAGGAACCTCTGAGGTCAGGAATAAATTGATTGATATCAAAATTTTATTTCCTGCACTCGAGGAACTTTTGATTTGCAAACAATGCCATGGTCAAGTTAAACTTGGCGAATCTGAAGCTCAAGGATTAGGATTCAAGATTGAAGTAGTGCGCATTGAGTGTAGTCAGCTGGCAGCTATCAACTCATGCAGAAAGTTGGCGTCAAGAACCATGCTTGGGAGAACAACAGAAGAGCAGTGGTTACTTTTCGTGCTCTTGGACTTGGACACGCTGGTATATCAACATTTTGTGAGTTGATGGACTGCTTAAAACCCATGGATCATATGATACAATCAACGAACAATTTAGTGAAGTGTGTGAGAAAGTTGCCAAGGACTCTATGAAGACTGCAGTGATAGAAGAAAAAGCCGCTACAGAGACTGGAGCACCTGGACTGAACATTTCTGGAGATGGTTCCTGGAGAAAAAAGGGCTTTTCGTCGTTGCAAGGATTTGCAAGCATCGTGGGACACTACACAGGCAAGGTTTTGGATGTTGCTATAAAAAATAGCTCCTACAAGGCATGCTCAGCGTGGGATAACCGTTTACAGACTGCAGAATATGAAGAGTGATACAAGAAACACGAACCAGACTGCACTGCAAACCACAAAGGTAGTGCAGGTGAGATGAAAGTGGATGGCATCTGTGAAACTTTTCAACGTTCAGAAGACGAGTATGGTGTCAAGTACCACCGCTACATTGGAGATGGAGACTGCAAAGTGTACAAGACTGTAAGTGAAAGTGAGCCTTATGGCGAAGAATTTATTGTGGAAGTGCATCCAATATGTGCAGAAGAGAATGGGTACTCGCCTCCGAAACCAGTTCAAATCTTTCTCTTGGAAGAAGCTTTCAGGCAACAAGCCTATTGACGGAAAAAGGAGGCTCACTGCAAAAGTGATTGACAAATTGTCGACTTTCTATGGCAAAGCTATTAGAAGTCATCCAGATTCCATTGACAATATGTATAATGCAATCTGGGCAACTTTCAATCACATGCAATCAACTGACGCAAAGCCAATGCATCAGTTATGCCCACCAGGACGCGACAGTTGGTGCAAGTGGCAAGCAGCTAAAGCCGCTAAAAAACTCAGAAGCTTCAGCCACAAGAACAGCCTTCCGACCGTGGTTATGGATGCAGTGAGGCCAATTTATGAAGATTTGTCGAAGCCAGAATTACTAGTAACATGTCTTGGAGGTTTTATACAGAACTCTAATAAGAGTTTTAATAATTGTGTATGAAGATCCCCAAAACGTCATTCAGTGGTTTTACAGTCTTCAAAATTGGTGTAAATGCAGCCTGTTTAATGATGGTCGTTCTGGATTGCTCAGGATTCTGGAGCAGTTTGAGGTAGCACCTGGACACGCTGCTGCAAAGTAGGCAAACTCTGCCGATACCCAGAGGATCTTCCATGTTAAGCGACAAGTCCAGGCCAGTACCAAGGAAGCACAAACCCTCAGAAGGAGAGTCAGGGAATTATAAGAAAAGGATTCTTACGCTGCAGGTGCACACTAGGCAGTGTGCACTGAGATATCTTGAAGGCCTTGTAATGACTACAAAGAAAAGATAAGTATTTTTCTTTGTATTGCTTCAGTTCATTTTTATGATATTGAAATATTGATTTATTTTATCTTTTTCAGCTGACCCTGGTAACACTAACCTGCTTGGTGACATTTAGAGGTTAGACTGGTTTTCTACCAGTTTCAACTTGAAGATTCAACACAGTAACTAAATGAAAAGATAAGTATAAAGTGTTATTATTATTAAGGATAAAATATCCTTTTTATCAAATTTTTATAAAAATTCATGAAATGCCTTTTTTTGTTTGCAGGTAAGAAAAGCCGTACAGAACTCAGAGGTATAAGTAAGAATATACCTCATAATTGCTAAGAGTCAAGGTCTACGTGTGTCGAACATAGAAAACTTGGCCTAAAAGGATTTGGTAAGCACTAATTTAAGTTATACGTTCAACAATTTTCATAAACTTTGAAGTTGATTTTCTCTAAATGTTGTTTTTACTGATTTTAGCTCACTGTCCGTAGGATTCCAATTTAACGCATGGGTCTTTTGGGCTCAAACTCAAGGAGGACACTTCGTACACCTATAGTTCTGGTATAAATGCAGGGATTTTGATTTAAATGTTTAGAAAATGTTTTATACGCAAAAAGGTGTCAGAATAAGCGAAAAAAAAAATAAACTCAGTTCTTCATCGCCAAATCATTTTTAAACATTCAAATTGAATTCCCTGCATTCGTACCAAAACTACAAGTGTACAAAGTATTCTTCTTGAGTTTGAGCCCAAAAGAACCATTCGTTCACTTGGAATCCTACGGACAGTGAAAAAGTTCACAAATTCTTGCACCGAGTGCCACAATGGGCCAGCAAAAATAATAAAGGTTTTAACATGATAAAATTAAAGGTATTCATGCTAAAAATATCTATAAAAAATTTCAAATGATTTACTTAAAATTTATGCATTTTTTCAGAGTTATTATTTTCAGGGTTTAAAGGTGTTGTGTCCCCCAAACAAGAGTCATGAAATCGATATAATTTTGTTTTAAACATCGAGAACTTCCAATAAAATTTGATGGTAATATAAACATTTTTCCAATTTTTATATTTTCAGACTCTTTCTCTTTATGCAAATAATCCATCACTCCTTTATAACATTTACTTCTTAACACATTTTGATGTTTTCTTATACAATATAATCTTGAATTTTCAACTTTTACAAAAGCGTCTACGATCGCCTGTTGTGTCATTTTTCCTAAATTAAGGTGAGGATTAAATTTATTTACTAACACTGAACCTATAGTTGTAAAATTGCAAATTAGAAATGTTACTATTGCCAACTTTACACTTCATATTAGGCATCCATCTAGAACCATCATTTGGATAAATAAGAGGATATGATATTGGATCTGTGGGTTTACTTATTAAAGGGATAGTAATTGGTTTATCATGTCTTGAATATATAACGATATCACGTTCAACAGGTGGTTGACCATTTTCTCAAAAAAAAAAAAAAAAATCATTACCAGTTCATTGCAAGTAGTTTCGTTATATGTATTTTTATCTGAATTGTTATTTCGTTTTATTGCCATATTAGCTGTCCTTGGCTGACGGTTACTATTATTACATCGTTTAATTTCTTTTGTTCTACCTCGTACATCATTTTGTAAGCTTCAGCATGCGAATGAATTTTTTTAAATAAATTATCTAATCGACTTAATAGTTCTAATTTTGTGTCTGTATGAATTACTTTTATTACTTTTTCGTTGAGTTGTTGCCATTTCATTATCTAAAATATACAATTGTCCGTATTTTCGTGCTTCATCTTTATTTGGATGTAAAGCATAAACATTGTGATATATTTGACCACAAATTCTTATAATTTGAGGACCATGACCAGGTGTTTTGTCAAAATTTGCACCAAAACGAAAAAGCCAAAGAATTATTGTATTCACAAATATTTTTACGAAAATTAATGCTGTCCTCTGATAGACCTGTAGCTAATAACATCAACTCATCTGGATAATGAGGACACACATATTTATATAAATATATATTCAAATAACTTATACAATGTATATATACAAACTTTATAACATCTTGAATGATTCAATTTAAAAACCGCTGCCAATTCATTGGCTTCCTCCAACTAAATTTTGTAACGGGCGGGGATAGCGCCCGTGTAAGCTAGTCGGCGCGAGTGCAGGATAGTGCTTCGTTGGCTCAGTGGTTAGAGCACGCGCCTTGAGATCTCGGGGACGTGGGGTCGAATCCTCCTCGTTGCTTTACTTTTATGCAAATTAGTTCCCGGAAACCCCATATATATATATATATATATAACTTTTGCTTCCTCTTATAGGAGTGTCGTTGCACGTCGTCAAAGTCCCTCCCTATGAATTCATGTCATACTTTACTCTTTACTTGAGAACCGCTTTACGAAATCATTCGAAAATCTTAGCAGCAGATAGCTTTTTTAAGGTAAATCACCAAATAAAATTTTGAAGCATTTCACTGGATTGTTTTAGAGATATGAGGAATCAAAAAATTTTCAAAAAAAAATTAAAACCTTGATATCTTAAGAACCATATCGGTTTAAAAGCTGCGCAATGAACTTAGCCAAAACACATAAAATATCTACTTTTTCCCAAAATCTCAAGTGCAATAAGGCCTTTTTACGTCCGTGATCGAGGCACAAAAAAAAATCATTTTTTTAGTTTTCGATTTATTATTGAAGAAATAAGTAGTTACATCACTTGAAATTTTAATAAAATATAGTTAGACACGTGACCCATCGACATGATTTTTTTCGTAAGGTTATGCTGTTTAGTTTCAGAGATATGAATTAAAAAAAAATCACCTTTTTCATTTTATCTGCCGAACAAAGCGGTCGATCCGGAAGACCAGACGAGGAAAAGTAGGTAATTTCATTCTCTTTTAAATGCATTTTAGCTGAATTGTTTGTAACAATGGGATGATTGAAAAAAACGCAAAATAGTGTTTTTCAAAAATCAAAAATTAGCCTTAAAAAAAATAGTTGAGGAAATAAAAAATAACTGTTTTTCTCAAATTTAGAATTCAAAAATAGATATGCATGTCAAATTTTATTGATATTGATGCCGTAGTTACAGAAACATTACGGTATGCATACACATCCACACACACACACACACACATCCATACGGACATTTTCTAAAAACACTTGATTTAAATTTCTAACACGCCAAAAAGTATTTTTTAGAAGTTTTGACGAAATTCAAAATTTTACTATTACAAAGCTTCCTCTAGGGGGAAGCAAAAATGTATTACTTTTTTTTGTCTAATCAATCTGTCTGTTATTTAACACAATTAAAAAATTCCTTTTCTTAAAAAATTAATTTTAAATTAATTAATTAAATTTTAATAGGTTTGTTCAGTCCCCTACATACTTGATGCTATATATGAACGTTAACAGAGTCAAGCACAACTTCGACAGATATCAAGACTTTAATACATTTAACTGTGGTGATCTCTGTTTCAAATTTGTGAGCAACAAGCTTGATACTCCTTATCGAACTATATAAATATGCGAAAAGTCTTAGTTGGCTCTTTTCCAATTCAAAAAGAATGGAGAATTCTGGCTCTTTTCGGTACTTCTTCGATACTCGAGGCTCACTATTTTCCAACCATTGAAATATCACCGCATACATTTTTTAATTAATCGAACTTTTGACCTTTAATTCGATGCCCAATAAAGATGGATAAAGGAAATAATACATTTTACGTTGGTAAGGAGGAAATTGTTTTATCTACTAGTAGTTACGAGATTTAAGATATCGAGAATTACCTTGATGAAACTTCGAGTAAAAAGAGAATTTCGATCAGCATACAACCTAACAAAATTGTTGCAGTATTATAAAGTTTGATCGTAAAATTGAATTACAATCGCAAGACTCGATTGCTGCATTACTCGACTTAACTCAACGCATTCTGCAGGAAAATATCAAGCATCCTTCTGATTTGCCATTGCTATTCGAAAAGTTAATGCTCGGCCAATCGAATGCAACATGACCAACAGAGCCCAGATAAATGAAAAATTAGCGCATACTATTCACAAATTTTTTCTCGCAGTACAGCCAGGATATCAGATCATCTAAGAACCATTGCAGGTCACTTACCCTATCACCTTCAAGAGCATAGTTCAGGAGCACTTACAAATTCGCATAGGCGGAAAAGAAGAACAGCTAGTATATATTTAAAACGAAAATATTAAGATCCGATTGCATCTAAAATACACGTAATAGGAATAGTAAAATCGGCAGAGGCTATACAAACAATCAGTCGTCAGCGAAACGTTAAAGCGCTAACACAATAAACAATCAGTTCCTAAAAAGCCTAAATTTGCGAGTGATTGCTCCTGGTGGAAAACAAGTGGCATACTATTTTGCTGTTTAACGAAAAAATAGAAGAGAATCCAAACCTACAATCACCAGTAAGACTTGATGACTTATTATCGTACTATAAGCTGCACGCTTATCAACCCTACACGGTTTCATATTACAACAACACTGACGAGATTCGTATCGCTATTCAATATCAAGATTTAGGCCTTTTATCATCACAAAGTTCGCTGCACATTTGCGTTAAATTAACGAAACCAAATGGCACTGCTCTAGCATGTACTAAGCTTGTAAACAACACCATTTGTCACATGTTCAAAAAGATAGATATGAAATTAATGCTGTAGAATTCGATAAGTGTTAAAATGACAGTTCGACTACAGTCATGAAAGGCTGTATTTCACACAATCCCAGTAAAAGTTTAATAATGGAAAATGTAGGCTGGTTAGATATTGGGAAGACTTTTTGACATGCCGCTAAGCATGATATTCGGGTTTGCCGAAAATTACAGAGAAATCGTTGTCAACGTAAAACATAATCTTGTACTGACTAGATTGCATAATAATTTGAATACAATTATTCAGACATCAACACCTGGGAGGGTGTCGTTACCTTTGAGGACTATAAATTAGAATTGACGATAATTGAATAACTCATTCCGTATGTCGTAGCATTAAGGCGGCCCCCCTGGTAGGTAAGAAAGCAGCAATGGATAACTTGCCGGCATCGGCAAGTTACCGACTTTGTTGCGCTAATAGTGACCATTTATAATCTACCTGAGTTTAGGTAGATGGCGTGCGATAACGTAAAGCTCTTCCTAAACTTTCAATACTATTTAAACGGCAATTTAAATTTAGAATTCAACCATTCTCAATACGCCATATTGTATGACATGTTCACGAATTTCCAGAACCTCTACTATGACAAAGTTGCAGAGCCCATCATAAACAAGAACGATTTTATTTTGCTTTTAACACTCATATTAATCGACTGTTTGAAGCAAAACAAGTGCTTGAAAAGTGCTCCAAGTGACGTTTGTTTTGAATTCGAATCTCAAGACAACATTTCTACTGGAACCTAAGCTTACTGCTTAATCTTACACTATCGCATAGTTTAGAATATATAATCCTGTCAGCAACGAGATCAAGACGGTCATATAAGATGGAGTAAGCAGTGGACATACAGGGCTTGAAGAACTTAGAAAAAGACCTCATCTTGAAGAAGCCAGTCATACTACCTTTCAAAGACGCTGAGCCAATTGTACTCTTATTCTAAGAATACTTTCCTTGGTGTTAATTGCCGGCGATAACGAGTATACTTAAATAGAAAACATTCTTCAAGACGTGCTCGAGTACGCAAGCAAGATTTTCGTCATTGGTGATTTTAATAAGAAATGGCTTGAACGTTCTAACTTCAAGGCCACCAACATCACTGATTGCCGCCATCCATCTATTGATCATCCAAAATTTGGCACCACATGTACGAATTATAATGGAGCACGCAACTCCCCTAAAGTTTCTGTCTGCACGGCGATTAGTATATCGATCTCCATGAAATTTGAATATCTTTCACCTTTAAACACATACCAATGTAGGACTTTTCTATATAATGGTCGATGCAAGCTGCACGACTCGCACTCTACGATTGCGCTTCAATTGACTTCCAAAATAAAAGCATTTAAGGTTAGAAGAAAATTTCTCTGTAAAAAAGAGACAGTGAATAAAATCAATTTAAACCATAAATTGGCAGATGATTCGGCTGCTAAAAGTTATTGTTATTGTTACTAAAACTTTATTAAAGGATAAACAATTTAAAAGTATAAATACAGACTCACGCTTTTAGGAAAATTTAACTATCACGCTAACGCACGTATGTAGACATAAAATATAAAATCAGTGTGACAATGTTTCTCCTTCAGTAATTTCTGTTTAAAATAGAATATTCCTAGGGTAACAAATTTTTTTAATTTTATAATAGCCTTTGCATGTAGATTATTACAACTAAACTGCATTTTTTATTCAATAATAATAATTTTAGTACAGACAAAAATATATTGTAATACGTACTGTAAATTCTCCAGTTATAGCGTCAAATCCAACGTGGACAGTATGCTCAAAATTAGTGGGATAACTAATGTTAGGTTTATCTTTATTATCTTTTAATCTCATTTTGTTTTTTGTATTTCTTTTTTTCTTTTCATCAAAATCTGGTTCTTTGGGTAATGGTCGCATATCTACTGGAAGATTTGATGTCGTTTCCGCCCTAAAAAAAATAACTTTTTTATGTCTAAAACAAGGTTTGTAATAATTATATAATAACTAGCAGAACAAGCTCGCTTCGCTTGCGATTGACATGTGTTGTTGATTATATATTGTTGTAAAATATGCTTTAAAAGAATAAAATACTCGAAAATTATATTTGCTTGCATTAAATTATGTTAATATAATGTTTCATAATTTTAATACAATCTATATCGTCGGTCCCTACGAAGAGTAGTACGGTTCAGATTTGCCATGAAGACTAGTACGGTTCAGATTTGCCGCGAAGACTAGTACATCCAATTGTTTTGAAGATAAACAAATAGTTATTTTGGTTAAGATTAATAAAATTGAAATGTTTTGAAAGTTGCCAAAAATTTAAAAAAAAATTTTGAAATTTAAAAAGTTATGAAATTCAATTTTATTTTTTTTTTTATTAAAGATTTCAATAAACATTTTTTTAATTTTGAAATATTTGAAAAATTGTTTGGCAACTTTAAAAATACTGCAATTTTATTAGTTTTAACTATAATAACTATTTGTTTTTCTCCAAAACAATTGGATTTTTTCATGTGGAAAAGATCTGAAATGTACTAGTCTTCGCGGAAAATCTGAACCGTACTATTCTTCGTAGGAACCGACGATATGATGTAGTTTACTCGATCGAAAAAGTAGTTTTAGAATTTGGAAGTTTTTAATTCTTTTTCATTAGAAGAGTAATGTACGAGCAAGAATATTTAAAAATTATATAGAAAAGAACAGAAACCATGTTTTTTCAAACAAATTCAAGCATTAATTACTCGGATGTTAATTAAAGAAAAGAGCATCAATATTTACTCTTATTATTTTTTAATTTTTTTTTCGACCTTAACGAAACAAGGCTCATTTAGTTTGTTGAGAAATGTCAGGAGTAGTAAAGGTAAGAAAATTTATAATACAATTTACCAGAACCATGCTGGATTATTTTAAGTTTATGTTATTCATGCACTATGTGCGCAAGTTCTTTGCAATACATGCATGTTATAAGCGTACTTGTATATATAACCCTATAGCCCACTAATGACATACAGCAATACAACTTATTTTGTTTAAAATCATGTAACTTCTACTGCAAGGTCTATCCCATTATCAAACTTGGCATGCTTGAAGCTCTTGTCATAAGAAACACTTTCATTAACGAAAACCCAAAATTGCCTCCGCAAAGCTGAGCACTCAGACCGTATAAGTTAAATTTTAATATAGCAATATAAAACAAGCAATATAGGTCAAAATAAACTTTTTTTTCATATTCAACAAGAAATGTGCAAAAAATAGGTATATATGTGTTTGTGACGAGACACGAGTCTCGCACATGTAAATACGTGTGAAGGCAGCCGCAATGGACGCGGTATGCACAGCGAGCGCGCGCGCATCGAACAAAAGGCGAATCCGCACGACGCGGATTGTGCACGCGCACGCAACATCCGCAAGTCGAGTCCGCACGAGCGCGGAGTGCGTCAACCGGCGAACGACTCAGCGGCGACGCGCCAGGCGGCGCGCCGTGAGCTCACCTGTACACATCCGCGTCGCGCGCCTTTATAAGGCGGATCGCGCGACGCAACGGGCAGTTCTACTCGAGCTCCACTCCAGGTAGTTTCGTGCGCACGCGTTACTACAAGGAAAAGCGAGAGATAGTCCTACGCCGACGAAATCGTCTCGTGAACCCATGTGACGATTTGGTAGACGAACGTAAACCCGAAACTCCGAATTGCCATCGTGAGCACACGAGGCAACCCGGAACATCCGAACGACACCGAGCCTCGTCTACGTGAGCACACGTAGGCGACACCCGGTGCCACCGTAAAATCCTGATCTTCATTCCGACATATTGCTGCCTCCCTCTGTCACTGTGAGCCCACAGGGTTGAGGGAGTAACAATAGTTCCACCGGCGATTCGCCAGGTCGTGCGCTCACGTTCCGGTGAAACTAAGGTTAATTCCTATCCTCCAAAGCCAGTCTTACGCCGACATCTTACGACTCTCTTTATCTTTGTGTGCACACAGGATAAAGAGAAGAACGAGACAAGCAACGAAGATGTGTGAAGCCGTGCGCACACAACTCCACCGTCCCGAATGAATTCCTAACCTCGAAATCCGCCACCGACCCGTCATACCGCCACCGAACCGATACACCGAAGCCGCGTCAGCCGAATCATTATTGTAACAAAATCGCGTATATATTCTTGTAATTTGTTAAACGCGTTAGTTTAAACAATTTTACTTGTAAAGGCAAAGTATTTTTAACGAGACGCATAATTGATTTCTGTTTCAGCCGGGATTCACAAATGATTCCAAATGCTATTCTTTAACTAGAAAATATATTTTGTTATTGTTGAGAATATAAAAACAGACTCTTTTTTGCCCGTTTCCCCTATACAGATCCTGGAAGCGACTGACTATCCAGTGTCTTCGGGAAAGATAAACCGTTATATGTTTTAACCTAAAATGCCTCTATTTTAAGTTATAAGCCATTTTAGTTGCCAGAAAAAGCAAAAATTGAGAAAATTTTAATTTTTAATAAGGCCATAACTTGAAATTGAGGTTATGCAAAAATTTGTTGTGTTCTTTTCGGGGTATACTGGACTAGTATACAAATTTAGGCCGGAATTTGAAAAATTTCCAGACGACTTGACGTAAAATAGCCCATACACAAACACACACACACACACAAAACTCCGCTACGCCGGTCCCAAGCTCGGGGTCCTGTTGTGCAAGCGGCGGGGTAGGAGAAGGGGGAGGAGTATCAACCTCGTTAAAATAACCAAGGGGCATCTGGCCCGGATGCTAGTACCTTGTTAAAGGGCTCCTTCCTAGGATACAGAATAGGTAAAGAAACCCCGAAAAGAAATCAAACATGTTGAGTGAGTTAAAAACAACATTTTCTCAAGCGGGTAAGGCCACAGAGCAAAATCCCGCCGACAGTTCCGATCAGGTGAAAGCTCCGGTGGTCGGCGCAGGCTCCATGGATTTGAGGGCGGGCCAAATTCACAAGGTTGTGGAAAAGAGCCAAAGAGAAGATAACAAGATTTTAAAGGGTATAATCACCGGAACAATCAAATACGCTGAGCGCAGGAGTAACGTGCATGGTCCGATAAAGACGGGCCTCGCGAACGCGTTGAAAGAGCTAGGAAAGATAGAAAAAAACACCGCTAAAAGCGAAACGCTTTGCTTTTTACATAAGGCACTCGCCGATATTTAAAGGTCGCTGATGAACACACACATAGACTCGCACACACACACACACACACACAAAGTATGCAGATATTCAAATAATGTTGATAAATTCATTAAACTGTAATGGGGGAAGACTTGACGATGAGAGGAAACGTCAGCTAATTATCAGGTGATTTCAGCTCAATATTATTATTAAAGCTGATAGTTATAAAAATGCGTTTATGTGAGATAAAATGTTAATGATAATCAGCTAATTATCAGTTGATTGTCATCTAATTTATTTCAGTAGGAAGCAATTCCATCTGTCTAGCAGCTACGGCTATGCCGGAGCCGGAATGGCAGTACGACACTGCATCGTACGACAGCCCCGCCATCTACAAAACGTTGTACAACACTTATGACGGTTTATGTCGCTTTGTTGCGGCCTATAGTTTTGGACTTGTTGAACGACGACAGCAGCACTGCGTGCTCTCTCTTAAATTGATGTGTTCTTATCTAAATAGTTCTTAATTCTGTTACTATAAGGTTAAATCAGATTTATATTTATGGAGCAAATTTATCATTCGTGCGTTAAAAGTATAAGCTACTGTATTTTAGCGAATTAATAATTTTAAGATTTTTTGTAAAAGCCATGGAGTCATGCTAGCAAATTGTGTAAGGAGTAAAGTTGCCTTGGATTACTAATAGTGTTATTCTATAGTTATATTTATGTAGTTTATGAGTCGAATCGTTTGTCCAATTTTGATATTGAAGTTTACACTCCATATTTAGTTAGTACTTATTTTAGATTTTAGTTTAAATTGAATTTTCAATTTTAAATTGTAAATTATATTGCATATATTGTTGGTGCATAATAATATTGTTTAATAGTTATTATTTTTCCCCAATTATTATTGATATATGTGCGTGTATGTATATAATTTGTTGAATTGCACAAGTATTCCATGTATGCGTATACTGCCTTCAATAAAGTACTTCAATGGAATTATTAGATAAGTGAGTTATTATAAATTAAAAACAAAAATTATTGTTTAAAACTTTTCCTATTAAGCATTTACTTTGTGGAATTTATTTTATTGTTGCAGGTTCTTCAATGTTTATGATGTTTGTAGCAGATGAATTTTTCTATCAGCCACTTGACTAGTAAAGTATATTATTTTTAATTTATTACAATTATTATTTATCTTGCATGTAAATGATTTTGTTGCATTTTATTGCAAAGTATAATGTCATTGATATTTTATTATAGTCAAAAATTGCATAAGAATTTGTTTACGGTTAAAATTATGATTAAAATATTGTTCTTTTTTTAATTTTTATTATTATTTTTTTTTTTTTCAACGCAATAATGATTGTTATTTATGATTGTTATAATTTGCTATGTATAATCTAGTTACAATTTAATTAATGTATACAATGCATAAATTACAATTTAGTAAAAGTATCTTGTTCAATATTTGTTTAAGAAGTCGATTCTGTGATGCAGTAACCATATATTATTGAGTTAATGATTTACATTTTTATAATTAATATGTATTTTTATAATTATGAGGTATAGTGTTACGTTCAGAGCAAACAAGAATATAGATTTATCGTTTTAGACTTTGTGTTTATATGCAATAGTTGTATATGTATGTTATACACATCTACATATATGTAAGTGTTTAGTGGACGCAAGAGTATAATATAAAATTCACCAATTCAAGATTTTAAGTAACATGCAAATTTTAAATGTACACACACACACACACACATATATATATATATGAGGCATTCTTTCCCAACGTTACACCCCAGCTGCCCACTTTTTATTTCATCTAAAAATTTTCAAAAAAATGTTAAA